>WEDG01001388.1:0-23556 GCA_017591395.1 Schistocephalus solidus | reverse complement strand
CATGCTGTACAATTTAATTTAATTAGGTACGGAAGTACGTGGTCAATTTTAGCTATCTTGAGCCAGATCGATAGGCATAAAGACTGCATGGGGATCTGAATGACTGAATACTTCCGATCTGCGTACGACTGAATATATTTTCCCACACTAGTGACGCAGCCCCATATATTTTTCTGATGAAGTAAACTTCCTTCGTGACAATGCGTTGGAAACTCCGCTTTCCTTATCTTAGAGGCAGACAGAGTAGAGTCGGAAGAACCTGACGACTGAATTCGACTGTTACCGAAAATTAGGGGTCTCCAAGGCATGCCGTGAGTGACAGGAGGAGGAAAAAAAGCATATACAAGAACATAGTTCTGCACGTTTGGGCAGCTGCGAATTCACTTATATTTTTTATGCTAACCGGTTCTGTTGATGGCACCATTTCATTAAGGAAATGACCTTAGATTGAGTCACGGTTGTTTCAAATGTTTGTTTACCATTTAAACCACGGGTTTTATTGTTCGTCAAATTTTTCACTAGACAAAATTTAATAACTGCAAAAAATATACAAAGCATGACTAAAAGAAAAGTTTATTTCGCTTAACAAACATATTACAATGGAATGACAGAAGAATAATGAACCCAACCACCTCTCCTCCTCAAAGTATGGGTTTCGTAGGCGAATAAACAGCCATGCTGATTAGTTTACCCAGAAATGAATCAACCAAAGCACTTGGTTGCATTGTGTTGCACGTAAGCCGCGCCAGCCAATGACTGCACCTTGGAAATAATCGTCTTTTGCCATTGAGATGTTTGGTTTCCATTGACAGTTTGCTTTAGAAGTGTTTCATAGAGATTGTGGAATGTAAGCTTGGTTATGTGAATGGCGAGGAACTTTTGAGACGTAAAGAGAAGGTTTACTTCCGTATTCGCGCTAATATTAGCCAGATTATGTTCCATTGCATCCAGGATTACCCATGGTTGAAAATATGGACTCTGAAAAATGCAATAATAAATCTACTTCAGAAACAGAAATTATTAATAATATTCTTAGGCTAGGAAATATGACGAGATGAATATTTACCCATTGTTGAATCTGTAAAGTAATAGCCGGAAAGTATATGTTGCAGGAAAACTGTGCGAATCCACCTTCGTGGAAGGTTTTCATATAAACGCAGTCATCAGAGAATCCCGGAGAGTTGAATAGGATTGAGAATAAAGTTTCACTTAACGCGTCAAATGGAAAACTCATTGTTATCTTAGAAAGGCCCATCACATGGAGTTGCACAATGTCCGTCAGATAAATATTATTATTGTGGCGAGGACACTTTACATTTTCTGCAAAAAATATGAAAGGTAAAATAGGTAGAATGGAGCATTATAGCTAAAACATCAGTGTAATTATATATGAAATGCCTATGAACATGCGACAGTAATATTGTAGGAACACATACCTTTGGCGTGGGAAGCAGGTTTGAGAGAAAAAGTGTAATTGAGAATAAAAAAAGAGGTAAATTTCATGTGCATGATGAGTGCTATGCCACACAATGAAATGTCTGATGGCATCCTGAGAGCACTGCACTTTAATACATCTGGCAGTCAGTCATTGATTGGTCCGACAGCGTCATAAATTTGGGGCACTTACGGGTCTGATAGAATTCAAACATCTTGGGAAATTTAACTCCGTTACAAGAGCTTATCTCTGAAATAGTGATTTACTTACTCAAACATCTATTTTGCTTCATGCTCACTATCCTAAAAAATTCAATTCGGAATGCTGTCTAATTGTTTTATGTTCAAATGACGCCCTGTGTTCTTTAAAATCTATTTCTTCGAGGAAGCCTATGTCAGTATATATATGTTTTAAATTATTAATAATGAAGCCTTTAGATTGATAATGACTCACTTTACGACCGCAAACGTAACAATAATGAGTGTGCAAGGATGACAGTGTAGGGTTATTAAGATATCTCGATAGACCTGGAACAAAGAATATGCTGGGGCTAGGTTTCCTAACATCCAGTGTAATCAGTGGCAAAACGTGGCATTCTTCTATGAAATGATATTAAGGCCTTATGAATCAAACGATTGAAACTAGCGTGGCCGGCTGGCGTTCGGGAGAACCCGATTTTGAAGAACTTGACATCGTCAGATGCGGTTGAACAGCTTAATGTTAACCATGCACCTCAAATATGCTTATCTGAAAATCTGCCTTTCATGCATTTTCACCGAAGCATGATCCTGTACTAGCTCATTTGTCTCAATCAAATCGTTTTCTTCCCAAAGATATACCAAAGAGAATAACGAATATCTCCTCCATCTCGTGGAAAATTAACAGGAAATGCGAAATGCTTCTTCGATCAGGTATGAATGCTTCATATACCTGCTATAAATATCATCATTCTATGTCGTTCTCCTAAGCCACTTTGGTAATACGTAGCGTAGTGTCCCTTACCTGCGAACTTACGTGCTACTGGACACTAAAATCCGTGAATATAAAATTGGTTTTGTAAGAGGATTTAGGACCGACATCATTAGTTTTTGCCTTGAAAATGTTCGTAAAAGCTGCGTCTTTTTACTCTTTGAAAACTGCATGCTCCTCTCGGTAAAAATTCACTCAGCTTCTCATAAGTCTGAGAACTCACATGCCACTCAGTGTATATCGAATGTCCATTTATTGGCGTTTTGTATCAATATGATCCCGGTAAGTTAAGAGCTATCCTGCACTGTTTTATTGCAAATGTGTATGGCCGAGTAGAGACAGCATGTGTGTTATTTTAGAAGTATAGATGATATTTGTATAAAGGCAAGCCATTTGTCTTCTGATTTATCATGACATTAAGCATGACAGGTTTGTACACACACAGGCATCTCTTTGATTATGCTTCTGCGAGGCAATTAATTAATTCATATTCTGTATTGTAAAACCGTTCCTTGGCAATATGGTTTGAACGTCATACAATGCGCATCAAAATTACCGATATCGGGAAATATCGAAACCAATGAGTAAGGAAAAATGACAGAAATTTAAAACCCACAACACAACGAGCTCTTAGTGTTGACCTGGTTACTTAGGTATTGCAGGATGCATCTTTGGTATCTTTATGCTTTTATATGGACAGGGACAGGCATAAGGAAATAAACGTTTTTCACGTCAAACAGCGAATAGCAAACAAGCATTTGTTTGCGATCTGCAAAATATTTAAGCTCTGGAGAAGCCTTAGTAGCCTCATGCTTGACAAAAAGAATTTGATATAGTATTCAGGTGTGTCCCATATAAGTTTATCATGCAATAATGAAAATCGAGTACGGTTGCCAAATTTAGGTTTGGAACCAGTTTTCCGCCCAATTCAGGTTGTTTTCGGTTGTGTTAATGGTAAAACCAATCAGGTAGGGACTTGGGTGTAAACCGGATGGTATTGCACAGAAACCAATGCCGCGAATTCACACTAAAAATGACATATTTTGAGTTACCAGCAGTCCACACTTTGCAATTGGTATGATGTTGTGATGTGCCAATCAGACAGCAAGGCAGGAATAAATCCCTACGCTGAAACTATCTTTGAAAGAATAAGTCATAGAAACTTACAGATAAATGACCACTATTGCAATCTTAATCTGCATGCCTGCATCATCAGGAGGCCTGGTGAAAAAAAGAAACTACCATGTCATACGAGGAAATAGGCGGAATGAACCTATTCATGAAAAAAACAATTTATCAGCAGTCATTTTTCATGGTGATTTTCTGTGTTACGTATTTTACGCATTCGGAAAATAATCTAAATATTGACTTGGCATAAAAACTGTTTTTACTAAAGACTAACATTAGTGGTTAAAACCTTTTCATAGTAATATGCTGGTCCTTTGGATGCTTATCGAGGAATAAATTACTTTTAAAAAGTCACACTGCAATTTGACCGCCAGTATTTAATATCAATTCACAGACTTATTGGAAAGTTCAGAAGTTCGTGTTCCTTTGAAAAATATTTAAGCTCTGGGGGGTCCTCAGTAGCCTTTTGCTTGACCAAACAAATTAAATTTGATCTTCAATGCTGTCCACTGTACGTTTTTCATCCATTAAAAAGAATCAAGTACGTTTGCCAAATTAACATTTGGAACCAGTTTTCGGCCCAATTCAGGTTGTTTTCGGTTGTGTTAATGGCAAAACCAACCGGGTAGGGAGGGTATTTAACTCTTTTAAATCTTGCGCGGCATCAGCTTTACACGCTAATAGAGATCGGTTGTGTTCACACCCAGAAAAAACGGCCGCGAATTCATACTAAAAATGACATATTTGGAGATACTAGCAGTCCACACTTTGCAACTGGAAAGATGTTGTGAATTGCCAATCAGACAGCAAGGCAGTATTTGATCCCTACACTGGACTATCTTTGAAAGAATACCTCATAGAAACTTGCAGATAAATGATCCTTATTGCAATCTCAAATAGCATGCCTCAAATGAGCTTTATGGAGTTTCTAACCCTATGTATTATAGAGAAGCTCAATTGCCGTCAGGAGTACACCGAAATCCTGCCTTTCGTCGATATTTATGCGGTTGGGCGTCCATACCTTGTTCGGCTGCATTCTTCAAATAGGTCACAGTGAATGACGACAGCATAAAAATGAGATTTCGTGCCTGTTACTGCGCCCATGCCAAACGCATTGACTATATTTTCAATAATATGGCCTAGATCAAACTAAAAAACAATAAATTTTGGTGCAGAAACCTGCAAACTAATCACAAACTCACACAAATATCCTTTAGCTTCAACGTAAACCTCTGCTTAACAATAAAATCAACTCCCGTATCGAAAACACTTATATCAAACCCCCAAAATAGTTGAACAGAATGTAGTGATTTGGTAAGGCTTCACTTAAAAAGCCAGATTAGTTATGTTCTGGGAGGGTCAGTGATCAGACAAGGGAAACGGTACTCCCCGTAGTACAGGCGGCCTTGTGTGGTGAGTGGTATTTGCTCCCGTTCAATGTATGTAACGACGTTTCATGAGATAATTCACACGGCAACTGATGAGAACAGTCCTCATGGGTTCTCAGACGTATGACAAAAGGGAGTTAATTTTACTCGGCTGAAACATTCTGTTTTTAAAGAGTAAAAACATTCCATTGTATGACTATGGTTAATAAAACATAGACAACAACTGATTTTCAAACTTAATCCTCTGAAAGAGTTTTCATCTTTACGGATTGTAAGTTCAGAAGCATGTAAGAGCACAGTTAAAGGACCCGCGCTATGTATTGACGAGGTGGCTAAGTAGAACGACACAAAATAACGACCTTTAGACAAGCATGTGTATCGTTATAAGCAGACGCTGAAGTCTAACAGATGAGGGCATCTACCTATTTTGACCTCCAACCTGGTAAACATAAAATCTATCAACAAAGTTGCGACGGTCGTGAGGGCGCTATTTGGCGTTTGTATGCACTGTGGCCAACTAGGGCATCAAGATATCAAGGCTTTTTCTTCTCCAAGCTAAAGTTGTCTGGGTCAATCTGCTAAGAAACTGAAAGCTCTGACATGATATGCCTTACGCAACGGTTGCTGCAAGTGTCGTTTACAATTCCACATAATGTACACGTCAAAAGAGTGTGAACCATTTCATGAAACGTAGTTACAAACAACAAACCCCTTCAAATACACCAACGCCGCTCAGGAAGGTTCCGCGTTTGCATTGGGCTTGCTGAATCTCACCTAACACAGTGCAGCTCGAAACAAACAACCGGACGTGCTGTCCCCAAAAACACTCGTATCGAGAAGAATTCGATGCGATCACTGAGAAAGGACTTTAATCCCCTTACATTTCGGATTCCAACTTTATCCCATCATCCGAGACTTTATCAGCTATATATCACCACTATTTCACCAACCTCCACAACATCCACGACGCGGACCATACTGGATCGAAATAGTCAGTCACCTGCGGATACCCTGGCGTCGATTGCTGACACTGAAAACGTTCCGGCCACAAGCACCATGATGACAGCGACAACGACGTATACCACCACCTCCCCACTCTAGCCACTGATGAGAACAGTCCTAAACTTCCGTGGCCACTATCTTTAGCACTACCACCACACACGAGCAAAGTTATCACAAAGTCTTAATCTCTGTTTTAATCCTGGTGTTGTTCCTATGGCTGACTTAGACGGATAAAAGTTGAGGTTGAGTAGCTGAGGAAATGCTATATATTACCAGCACTTGATGCACTTATGAAATTTAACTTCTCAGTGACTATGACCAACATGTTTAGTACCCAACTGCCATCTACAACAATGTGCACAGTACATGACACCAAACGCGTAAAATATCGTTCAAGCCGTAGTAAATAGGTAAGGCTTACCGTGTCTGAACTTTTGGTTTCTTTAACAGCTTGATCCAGATAACTTTTGTATGGAGAGGCAAAAGCCATAATAACGCGTGAAATATATTTTAAGCGATAGTAAATAGCTAAGGCATATCATGTCAGAGCTTTCAGTTTCTTAGCAGATTCACCCAGACAACTTTAGCTTGGAGAAGAAAAAGCCTTGATATCTTGATGCCCTAGTTGGCCACAGTGCATACAAACGCCAAATAGCGCCCTCACGACCGTCGCAACTTTGTTGATAGATTTTATGTTTACCAGGTTGGAGGTCAAAATAGGTAGATGCCCTCATCTGTTAGACTTCAGCGTCTGCTTATAACGATACACATGCTTGTCTAAGGTCGTTATTTTGTGTCGTTCTACTTAGCCACCTCGTCAATACATAGCGCGGGTCCTTTAACTGTGCTCTTACATGCTTCTGAACTTACAATCCGTAAAGATGAAAACTCTTTCAGAGGATTAAGTTTGAAAATCAGTTTACGTTGAAGCTAAAGGATATTTGTGTGAGTTTGTGATTAGTTTGCAGGTTTCTTCACCAAAATATATTGTTTTTTAGTTTGATCTAGGCCATATTATTGAAAATATAGTCAATGCGTTTTGCATGGGCGCAGTAACAGGCACGAAATCTCATTTTTATGCTGTCGTCATTCACTGTGACCTATTTGAAGAATGCAACCGAACAAGCTATGGACGCACAACCGCATAAATATCGACGAAAGGCAGGATTTCGGTGGACTCCAGACGGCAATTGAGCTTCTCTATAATACATAGGCTTAGGAAGTCCATAAAGCTCATTTGAGGCATGCTAATTGAGATTGCAGTAAGGATCATTTATCTGCAAGTTTCTATGACGTATTCTTTTTAAAGATAGTCCAGTGTAGGGATCAATTACTGCCTTGCTGTCTGAGTGGCAATTCACAACATCTTTCCAGTTGCAAAGTGTGGACTGCTAGTAACTCCAAATATGTCATTTTTAGTGTGAATTCGCGGCCGTTTTCTCTGGGTGTGAACACAACCGATCTCTATTAGCGTGTATAGCTGATGCCGGGCAAGATTAAAGAGTTCAATACCATACCTACCCGGTTGGTTTTGCCATTAACACAACCGAAAACAACCTCAATTGGGCCGAAAACTGGTTCCAAATGTAAATTTGGCAAACGTACTTGATTCTTATTAATGGATGAAAAACGTACAGTGGACAGAATTGAAGACCAAATTTAATTTGTTTGGTCAAGCAAAAGGCTACTGAGGACCCCCCAGAGTTTACATATTTTTCAAAGGAACACGAAATTCTGAACTTTCCAATTAGTCTGTGAATTGATATTAAATACTGGCGGTCAAATTGCAGTGTGACTTTTTAAAAGAAATTTATTCCTCGATAAGCAACCAAAGGACCAGCGTATTACTATGAATAATCTTTGAACCACTAATTTTTGTCTTTAGTAAAACAGTTTTAATGTTAAGTCAATGTAAAGATTATTTTCGGAATGCGTAAAATACGTAACACAGAAAATCACCATGAAAGTTGACTGCTGATAAATTGTTTTTTTCATGAATTGGTTCACTCCGCCTTTTTCCTCGTTTGACATGGTAGTTTCTTTTTTTTTCACCAGGCCTCCTGATGCATATCAGAAGAGGAAGCATGACGTTTATTGCCCGGCGGCTTAAGAATCACTCTAAAAACGAAAACTTATACAATCACAGGGAGTGCATCCTTTGTACGGCGCATGTGCCAAGCCACCATATTTTTTTTTCTGGAATTAGCAGCTCGTTAAATCGAGTCATGTCATGTTAGCGAATACTCCGCAGTGCGGACAATTACGCAAAAAGAGGTCATTTATGTGTCCAGTTATACTTCAACCAACATTCAAAATTGTTTACTAACAGCATTCATGCTACTGGCTATATTAAAAGTAGAGCCTCAGCGAGGATAATCAGGAAACACTGATACTTTTCGCTCGTTAACCTACATGCTGTTGCCTTCTACCGAAGTGCTATAACTACTAATAGAAAATGTTTTATCACCACCGAAAAGAATATCTCAATCATTCTGGCTTAGACAGGAATACATATTTGTCCTCCAAACTAGACTAAAATACGTTTAATTTCGTATGCATTGCTGTCAATGGATCGAATTCTATGTAGGTTACAATAATGCCTTTATTTTGTTCCAACTGTAATTTTGATTTCCAAAATACCGGATGCTGTCTTTGAACTGATATCTCTGTATGCACTATTACTCGAAAACGTTACTGATGCAATCCTTGATGATCAGGAAAAAACGCCTGTGAAGCCACATTCTTATAAATACGATATTTTAAAAGAAAGTTTTAACTTTATATTATATAAATTAACATACTTGAGATATTGCGCTTACTTTAATTTTATAATACAATTTGACTACAAACATGAAAAAAAATGATTCTTCTCTATTATGTTCAATATGGTACAAGTTATCTAGGCAAGAAACTAATTTATGGAACCATCACCAATAAAAAAAATTTATGTAACGCAAACACAATCATACTAACCGGCCATCAATTTGCGCTTCGTTCTCAAACATAGTAGTAGATAACATGACAGCAAATGAGTTAAATGAACAAGTCGCGCTAAGTTCGTTTAGTTGGCATACTTTGGTACAAACATATATTGTACTTCATAGGACTGTATGTTTCTTTCGTTAAACGTTTATTTCGTCTGTTGCAGGCATAAAACAATGCGTTGTTTTGTTTTGAAAAAGGGTAAAAGGGGCACATATGGGCTGATATCGTGTAGCCGACACATAATTAAACAAAAACCGGTCATCAATACTCCCTACGCTCAAAAATGGAATAGTAGATTAAACTATTTAAACTGAACATGTTGCACTTAAGTGAGTTTGTTTGAATGGGGAACGACTGTATTTGGTTGAAATAGGCATATAAAAATGACCTTTTATTTTGTAAGGCGTGAAACTGGTACAAGCAGCCTGAAATTGCCCTGACGCACGCTGAAAGCAGATGCGCTACTTGTATGGACAGCTCTGGGTCAGGCGTGGGCATAAATTCTTTCATCCTTCGTTCGTGTATACAGAACGAGGCGCCAAAATTTTCGTTTCTCACTCATCTGAAAGCATGAGGTGCAATACCTTTATAGGAAGTCTTACGCTGGTTACTCAAATACGACTAAATGTTGCCTGTCAGAAGGTGGCGATAACGAGTAATTACAATTGATACTAATTTTCCCGTACAAAAATGAATAAACTTCGAATTTCTTCCTCCAATGTTTTAACACGTTTTAATTGCTCTGTTTTTGAAACCGAACCTGCTATCTGTAATGGGAATTGGGTCAGACGAGAGGAGCAGCTTACAGAATGTCTGTGAATTTAACAAAAAAAGAAAAATAATTACATTATTACGAATATTTGTCGGGAACATATGCATTAAAAACTGTGCTTTTCAATAACTTCTAGATGTTAGATAACACTGAAGTTTGGTTTCCATAGCCAAGACTTTAGTTACAGAAATAACCGAGGGATTCAGTAAATTTAACAATGAAGAAATGTAAATATTATCTTAATATATTAGCATTTTCTTAAAGCAATCTTCTGTTAATTTAGTTTGAAGCACTTTCAGTTATGAACAATGTAATTTATTACATTTAATTGTTCAAATGATTTTATATCCGAAAATTATCTTTTTCTTTGACGAGGAAGTTCAAACTTGCCGGAAGGTTTACTTGTGATGTAAGATGTTTTTCCGATGCTTGAAAAAGATTAAAGTTAAATTTCCAGATTAAAGACGTCTTTTGAAAATTCATCAACGGACTACTTAATAGAACTATCACGCTAGCGTTATATTGCTTTGAACTATGCACTATTTCGGAATCAGCAATCCTCTATAAAAATTTTTATATGTAGTTTCACTTAGAATATAATTAATTCGGCAAATTTTCGATGTGATATTTTACAGCCATTATTCACCTTAATGCTCAACGAGGATGCTAACCTTTCAGTGATAATTTGTGTCGTAATTGTGTTTTCTTTATCAAGCCTGGTCAGATTGTCCAAGTAGAGCGGGAATCGTCAATCTCAACGAGCTCCTACGAAATAGAATCCGTGTGATTTCTGAATTTCAAACAGCCTTTCATTTAAATCTAAAGTTCAAAACGAATTTACGCATTTCAATGATTTCTGATCCAATAATGCATAACTGCATCGAGGTTGCCAAAATTCAAATAGCAAGATCGCTTAAATTGGCATGTTATCTTTTTTTCTTGAGTATCACATTTGACCTTTTTCTAAACGTAAGTGAAATCCGTTTGGACAGTTAACACTTTCTTGAGTGTAAATGGACCAAAAAAAGCATTTATGTCCGTATTCTTGATATGAATGAAATGTTTTTAAATTCAAAATTAACTAAGCTTAAAGACACACAATCCTACCCATGCGAACATTTCATGCAATGCAGTATTCATTTTTAGAATAAATTCCGTTTAAGAAATCTACGATTAAAGAACCAAAATAGGAATAAATATGGGTAAATTAAAATGGAATAGAATAGAAAAAGCCTTCTGTTCACGGTATATACTCCAGATAGCTTACATTTTCCTTATGTTATCACAGCCAGTTGACATTTAACGGAAAAGGTTGCCTGAACTTGGTTTCGACGTTAAATGTATTTTAAGTGTAGGTTATCATAAACTTGCATAATATCCTAGCCTCCGTAATTGTAACGCAGCTTATTTTAAAAAGCTTTCTGTTGTGATCGTAAAATGCTGGTTTAAAACTTGGCATATAAATGGTATTTCAAAAGACAATTTAGTACTTACAAAACAATTGTATCCCCTAAGTCAACTGCTGCGAATCTAATTTGTTTATGCATTCAAATGTAAGGTATGCACTTGTCAGATAATTTTGAATAGGTTATTTCATTTAACTTTAACATACGGATGGAGGTGTACTTGCATGTACTGAGCTACGCATTGTCACCATGACTCAGCGTCCCGCTAAACCACCTGTAAAGCAGAACTTTTGCGAGCCCGCAATAAAGGAGGAACGTATTGCATTTCGCTAACAATTTACACTGCAAAGTTCACATGGATACTGCTTAACATTATGAGAATTTATGTCAATAACTCTAAAGAAAAACATTTTAAAATCCTGGTTAGGTAAAAAATGACGCCGACATGATGTTGCATGTCCCGTATATGACATCGGATTACATGCACTTTGAGCTACATAAAGTTTCTGCCGTCGCCGAAGTTTTCCTAATGTCCAGCGATCTGTCAAAGAGAAGAATACTGCACTATGATGTATTGGCTTTCAGCAGCATACACTCGGACACCAGTACGCAGAACGAAATACATTTTGCTTCATTTGATATTCATTGGCGACGAATCACCAAAAAAGGACTGAACAAGCTTGCTAAGACTGCCTTTTCAAGCAAAGTCGCCATTACATGCTACTTATAAATGTTAAGGTGCTCTGGCAATGGACCTAAATCTACGGGAACCGCTTGAGCTTACATAATTTACGGTACCCTCCGAAACATTTTTGAACTTTTCCTTCTTTTGCATGGTGGGTTATTAGAGATTGTAATTTGCCTTTATATGTCTTGATTATCTCTCATATGTAACTCATTCTGAGGAAGGGAATCAGTGAAAATCCGAAAAGTAAAGCAAATAAACGTGCTTTTCTTGTGTACTCATCTAGGTCTTTCGCGTGCTGCTCACTTGACTATTTCGTTTTACAGATAGGGACACATAAGGCACAGTGCATTCCAGTAAAAATCGAGCCAGATAAATCCATTCATGACGATTTTGGTTGGCGTCTGTGCTCAGGGGTTGGATAAATTGCAGAGCGTTTCAGATGCACGTCAGTTTACTTTAATGCGGCATGGAAGTACGAGGTCAATTTAGAGACATTGAGCAAGATTGATAGGAATAAAGGCTGTATTGGGATCTGAAAATCTGACAGACAACGTAGAGTCGGAAGCACATGACGACTCTTTTCGGCGATAACCAATAATTATGGCTCTCCAATCGGTAGAATTTACTAAAGCACCAAACTAGTGCATCAATACAGACAAAAGTCAGCATTTCGGTGTACTGTGGACGGCAATTCCTTGGATGAATGCAGATTTAAATTGCAATAGTGGTCGTTAATCTGTCATTACACGACAGATGAGGACTATATGTTTCGTATAAAAGCATATTATTATCCAAGATCCGTCATACATTGCTTAACTGACCAGGTCAACACTAAGATATCATTGTAAAAAAATGAACGTAAACGATACTAGTATGAACAGAAAGTTTAAATCCAAGTTAATTTTAGAATATACTTGCAGGGGTTTCCCTTGAGACAAATGGTTTTCCTTTCACCTAACGTAAAACACCCGCATATTCTAGGTTTGTCGGGCATTTTGCAATTCTGTTATTTTTCTGAGCTTATGTGTTTCAATTTTTCCCGCTATCAGAAAGTAAGATGCGCATTGCATCACGTTCAAACCCTATTTAAAACCTATTTCACACTACAGCACATGAATTATTCAAACTGCTTCGAAGAAGCATAAGCAAGTTGATTTCTGTGTGTGTAAAAACCTGCCATGATAGATCAAATGATAAAACAGATGACAAAGGGCTTGTACTTTTCCAAATATGATCCATAATTCTAAAATAATAGACATGCTGTCTCTACTCGGCCATACACATTGCAATAAAACATTGCAGGATATCTGTGAACTTAAAATTCGTCACAGAAGAATGAAAAAATGACGACCTTTTAGAGTAGTGTGTGGATGGCATTGAGCAGGCGCTGAAGTCCTTTAGATGAGACTCTCTGCATATTCTGACCTACAACCTGGCAAAAATAAATGTGGTGCAGTCGTGTGGGAATTTTTTGGGCCTTTTTAGCACTATTGCTCAATAGGGCGTAAGATTGATATCAAGTTATCATGGCTTTTGCCTCTCCATACTAAATTTATCTGGGTCAAGCTGTTAAAGAAACCGAAAGTTTAGACATTGTAAGCCTTACCTATTTACTACGGCTTGACAAATATTTTACTTGTTTGGTGTCATGCGCTGTGCAAATTGTGGTAGATGGCGGTTGGGTAGGAACACGTTGTTCATAGTCACTCATTAGTTAAATTTCCTAAAGTGTTTCAACTCTTTCCCGGTAAACTATCAGTTGGTAACATTTGTCATTTATCTGAGCTACTCTACCTCACCTATTATCCGTCTAATTCAGCCGTATGAACAACACCGGGAGTAAAACCAAAGATTAAGAGTCGGTGATAACTTTTCAAGTCTGTGGTGGTGGTACTAAGGTTCGTGGCCACCGAAGCGTAGGACTGTTCTCATTAGTGGCTGGAGTGGGGAGTGGGGTGCGGCAGGTGCCGATCAGATACCAGTGGCGCCAGTCCGGAGGTGACTACGTAGGGCCCTGTATGCCGGCGCCAGATCAATAATTCGATTGACCAAGTTCTCTTCGAAAGCCCAGGCTTCTATCAATTTGCGGCTCGTCTTCCATCAAGCATGTGCGATTATCGTAATGGCTGCAAAGTTAACTCGTGACCCGTTTCGTAGTTTTGGGCAGCCACTTACGATAAACCATCACCCCGTCTCACGGCAAGCTTATGCTCTTGTATGCGCGATCCAAACATACGTTCAGTCTGTACTGTGTGGTTACAGGAACAGTTTTGGAACGGGATGCGATACACTACCGCCGACTGCTCATTAGGATTTAATTTGTCCTCGATTCTCATGACCTTACTGCGCATGGTAGCTTTGGGTCGTTGTGCAATTCCGACACCAAGTCCCGCAACAATGCGCTCGTTCGCTTCTGATACGTCCTTGATGTATGGCATCTCATGCCATACCGTAGGGGTTGGTTCTGTTAGGGTCCTCCGGGAGCGAAAACGTAGGCATCTGTTTATGAACACTTTCGGATAGCCGTTCCGCATAAACTGGTCACGGAGGCAACGGGCCTTACGTGCTTTTTCCACCGGGATGCTGCAATGAGTCTGGATGCATTTGAACAGTGTTCTCACACAGCTTCGTTTGTGAGCCACCGGATGGTTGCTGTGAAAATTGAGGAGCTGCGTGGAGTTCGACACTTTCCTTTAGACATCCGTTTATATTTGGCCCTTTGGTCGTCACCTGACGAGTACGTTATGGAAGGTCAGCTGCAGCTCCATTTCCTCTTCCCTCGTGAATTGTATATCTTGGAAGATCGAGTTAAGGTGATCATGGAAATGATGCAGCATGTTACTCTTCACGATAACAAATGTGTCGTCTACGTAAAGGCGCCAAAAGATAGGCTGCTGTCGAGTGAAAGTGATCTTCTCCAGCTCTCGTAGGACAAATTCTGCCACTCAACTGGAGATCGGGGACGCCATTGGAGTTCCCTTGATCTGCTTATAGGTTTCTCCGGCAAGGGTGAAGTAGGCCTTTCGGCAAAATTCTAAATAGCTTCATAAGGTGTTCAACTTTTAAAGAACTCTGGGTTTCGTCGTAGGACTCCTTCAGTTTCCTGCGCAAGACTTCTTGTACTAAACTCGGCGGGATGGATGTGATTAAGGACATTCGTCTCCATACGCCATTTTCGTCGTTATCATGGTTCTTGTGGCCGGGATGTTTCCAGTGTCAGTAATAAATGCGTTTCGCATGGCCACATGAACAGGCGCGTATTTCCAGGATGTATCCAAACTAATGAATTAATACAGACATATGTCCGCATTTCGTTGTACTGCAGACGGATATTGAAGCTTCTCTATAATACATAGTTATTTAAAACGTTTATTGCCTTACGCCTGTGGTCTGCCAGTCTCTCAAATTCAGTAATTACGCGACAGATGAGGACTATATATTGCATATAAAAGCATATTGATATTCAAGATCCGTCATGCAATGCTTAAGGTGGGGTGTAGGGGTACTAGTTAGGGGCAGCACCACACAGCTTGCATTTGGTCGCTCCATTTGTCTCGTACAGGTGGTTAATGCTCCTGTGGCCGCCTCTTAATGGTCCCCAACTCTCACCTGTGGCTCCTCGAAGTTGGGTTCTTCCCAGCGGCCACACGCCGGGCAACCGTCACGACCGGCGGGCTAAACCAGGTGAGGGTCTCCGGTGTTGTGTGTGCCTACACACTCGGTACGTCTGACTCCTGAACTTCCCACCTCCTCCCTCTCAGAAAGTCCTGCGGTGGGGGCGACAGCAACCCCGTAGGCGGCCCAGACTAACTCGGGTCGTTCTCCCACTAAAACAAATCCGTGACCCATAGTGGAGTTCGGCAGCCGTCTGGGATGTCCGAGCAACCCTATTTAGGGATAGCACTGCTTGCCTCCTCGCGGAGGAAGGGGCTAGAAAATGTGCCCTAAAAAATGCTGGGTCTCACGTCTTCTGCAGCCGGCCGCGGCTCGCAGATTGCAAACTACGTGGTCGTAAAACTTAAACCAAACAACAATATCCCCGTCCCGATCCCCTTTGCCATACTCTCCAGGCAGCTTGGGTGAGTCCACTCATAATAGCAGCCTGGAATGTTCGTTCCCTTTAAGACAATCCTAGGAGAAACCGGCCGGAATGGAGGACGGCGCTAGTCGCTCGGGAACTGGCGCGCTACAAGGTGGACAATGCTGCTCTCAGCGAGACCCGATTCTCTGAGCAGGGTCAGCTGGAGGAGGTTGGGGCCGGCTTCACTTTCTTCTGGAGCGGCCGGCCAAAAACAGAGCGAAGCGACGCTGGTGTTCCCTTTTCCATCCGTAACGACATTGTTGGACGTCTGCCCTGTCTGCCGCAGGGTATCAATGATCACCTGATGAGCCTCCGTCTGCCTCTTCGGGGAGACCAGTTCGCAACCATCATCAGCGTCTACGCTCCCCCAATGACGAGCTCTGATGCGGCGAAGGACAAATTCTACGAGGACCTGCACGCCTTGCTGGCGACTGTGCCGAAAGAGGACAAGTTAATTGTCCTTGGTGACTTCAATGCCCACGTCGGGATGGACCACGCTGCCTGGCATGGAGTGCTGGGTCACCACGGTTTCGGTAGCTGCAACGATAATGTCCTCCTTCTTCTGCGCACGTGTGCGGAACACCGTCTCCTGCTGACCAACACCTTCTTGCGCCTTCCGACGCGGGAGAAGGCCACGTGGATGCACCCTCGGTCACAGCGCTGGCATCTGCTGGACTATGTTCTCGTCCGGAGGCGAGATCGACAGGACGTGCTGGTAACCAAGGCGATCCGCGATGCCGATGGTTGGACAGATCACCGCCTCGTCATCTCTCAGATGAGGCTCCGACTGCAACCCCGACGAAGGCCCCAAGGTAAGAGGCCGCCATGTAAATTAAAAACTCTTTTATTAAATTTGCCTGCTCACTGTTTTGATTTCAGCAACCAAATAACCTCGAAACTGGAGGACCTGCATGCTCCAGATGATAACGCTACCGTGGAGACACGATGGTGTCAACTGTGAAATGTCATCCAGTCCTCCGCCCTCGATATACTCGGACGCGCACACCGTCGACACCAGGACTGGTTTGACGACAATGACGCAAACATCAGCAACTTACTTGCGGAGAAGAATAGACTACACAAAGCCTACATGGACCTTCGGACTGACGCCACCAAAGCAGCCTTTTTCAGATGCCGGCACCTTGTACAACAACTGCTGCGGGAGATGCAGGATGCCTGGATGATCCGAAAGGCTGAGGAAATCCAGGGGTATGCGGACCGCAATGTAATGAAAAACGTTTTTAAAGCCATCAAGGCCATCTACGGCCCGTGTATCAAGGGGTCCGTACCGCTGATCAGCTCTGACGGCACAACACTGCTGACAGAGAAATCGCAAATTCTGAAGCGCTGGGCCGAGCACTTCAGAAATCTCATTAATTGCTCATCAGCCATCTCCGATGCTGCCACTGACCGGCTCCTCAAGGGGACACGAACAATGACCTGGATCTGCCGCCTTCCCTACCAGAAACCATCCGGGCCGTGCAGCAGATTTCCAGCGGTAAAGCACCGGGATCCGACGCAATCCCACCGGAAGTCTACAAGCACGATGGGCCCCGGCTGATGGCAGAACTCACAACACTCTTCCAGGAGATGTGGCGCCAAGGACAAGTTCCTCAGGATTTCAAAGACGCGACAATCGTCCATCTCTACAAACGGAAGGGGAACCGGCAACTCTGTGATAATCACAGAGGCATCTCGTTGCTCAACATCGCCGGGAAGATCTCCGGCCGTATCCTTCTCAATCGTCTTAACGGTCACCTAGAGCAGGGCCTGTCCCGGAAAGCCAATGTGGCTTCCGCCGACACCGCGGAACCACCGATATGATCTTGCCGCCAGCCAGCTACAAGAGAAGTGTCAGGAGATGCGAACTCACCTATACACTACCTTCGTGGATCTAACGAAAGTCTTTGACACGGTGAATCGTGACGGACTGTGGAAAGTCATGCAGAAATTCGGCTGTCCTGAGCGGTTCACGCACATGGTGCGTCAGCTTCATGACGGGATGACGGCGCGCGTCACTGACAACGGGACGTAATCCGAAGCATTCGCAGTGACCAATGGAGTGAAGCAGGGCTGCGCACTGGCCCCCACCCTCTTCAATCTCATGTTCTCGGCTATGCTGATGGACGCCTACCGTGATGAGCAGCCTGGTATCCGCATCGCCTACAGAACTGACGGGCACCTTCTCAACAGTCGGCGTATGCAGGCTCCAACGCGCGTGTCTACGACTACAGTCCATGACTTGTTCTGCGCGGATGACTGCGCCCTAAATACCGTGACGGAGGAGGACAAGCGAAGGAGCATGGACCTCTTCGCCGAAGGCTGCGCCGATTTCGGATAAACAATCAGTACAGCCAAAACGGTTGTCATTCACCAGCCGCCACCCAGAACGGAATACAATGCTCCTCGAATCAATGTCAATGGTGCTCAACTCAAAAACGTGAAAACCTTCGATTATCTAGGAAGCACGATGTCGCGCAACACAAGAATCAATGACGAGGTCGCCAAACGGATCTCCAAAGATAGTCAGGCCTTCGGCTGGCTGCAGGCCTCCGTGTTGAATCACCACGGTATTCACCTGAACACCAAACTGAAGATGTACAAGGCCGTCGTCTTGACGACACTCCTTTTCGGAGCGGAAACTTAGACCGTCTACTCGAACCAAGCCAGAAGCTGAATCACTTTCATCTCAGCTGCCTCCGCAGAATACTGAAGCTGAGATGGCAAGACAGGATCCCGGACACCGAAGTCCTGGAGCGAACCATGCTGAGGAAAGTGCAACTGCGATGGAGCGGCCACCTGGTATGAATGGACGACGAGCGACTACCCAAACGACTTTTCTACGGAGATGGCGCTACGGGTTCTCGCCGGCAGGGAGGTCAAAAACGACGCTACAAGGACACTTTGAAGAAATCGCTGAAGCAACTGCAAATAAACTCGGTGACCTGGGAGAACCTCGCCCAGGATAGACCGGCAAGGAGAAGATCAGTGAAGACTGGTTCAGCAATCTATGAGGCCAACCGGATCGCCGCCGCCAAGGCCAAAAGAGCGGCACGAAATTAACCAGCGCCCCGGACCAACACCGCCAATGCCCAGGCCCCTGCCAACATGCCCACGCTGTCCACGCATCTTCCGTGCGCGAATCGGCCTGGTTGGACATCTTCGGACGCAATGCACCAACAATGCTACAATTACAATTTCTATAACAAATTCGGCCAACCCTCCTTCTGACTCTCCCGACCTCACTCCTGGCATCAATTCCGTTACTCCCATTATCATAGAGACCACATCCATCTACTCATCGCCTGTTACCCCCACCACTGCAACCACCACCGCCTTCTCCTTCACTACCTCCACCACCACCATCAGCGATGGGGAAGCTCTCCTAAGCTGTACTCAATGCAACCGCACATTCACTTCACGCATCGGCCTGGTCAGTCACTTGCGAATACATCGTACAGAGACCGGTGAGCCAGTGCCTGGAACACCATCACACAGCAGAGATCGTCGCCTCCACTTCCCTCACTGTCCTCGCGCATTCACTCATCGCATGGGCCTATTCGGTCACATGCGCATCCATGACAGCGGCATACACCACAATGCCGAAAACACCGATACACCATGCACATCCTCCGCTTCTGCCATTCTTAGCGCCCCTGACGCCCCCACTACCATGAATGACATCTTCCAAGCCTCTACCGATTTCTCCTGCCCACACTGCCCCCGCAACCTCAACTCACGCATCAGCCTGGTCGGTCACCTGCGAATCCATCGCACGGAGGCTGGTGCACCAGTGCCTGGGGCTCCGACATACAGTTGACACGCCCGCCTTCATTGCCCTCACTGCTCCCGCACATTAACACACCGCATGGGCCTTTTAGGACACATGCGCCTCCACGACAACCTCCGGTAAACCACCGGAGGCTAAGCTACATCAGCGCACACTACCTACACCAATGCATCGACAACACCCTCACAATCACCATTTACCAGAGTATATCACGGTTTCCTAGAAACCGTTGCTGGGCAGTCTGCCAATCTGACGCTTCCACCAGACCACGCCGTCGGCTCAGTGTATGTGCTGTGTGTGTCGAGTGGCTGACTAGTGGACTGGGAGTCAGACGGCGATGGCTGCTCCATATCCCCTGAGTTGGTGAATCCTGGTGTGTGCGTTATGGGGGCCAGGTCATGCTGTGGCGCGCAAAGACGGGTACGCCGATCCGTAAGCCAATGCGCCCACTCCCACATCAGGAAACTGACCGGCTCGGACAGTGTCTGATGGTGGGGGTTGGGGAGAGAGTGAGGTCAACAGCTCAGCGCATGTTCCTCACTAAAAACAATCTGACGCGCTTGAAACTATCACGGTGCGCTAAAAGCCGTGGCTTGGAAGGTTGCCAACTGACGGGATAACTCGGGGCGCGTGGTCAGCCCAATGTGTTTTTTGTGTGTAGAGTGGCTGACTGGTGGACTAAGAGTCAGGCTGCAATGGCTCTTTCTTAATGTGGTCTTTATGGCACCCCCACTGTGGGATCCGAGCCAGGTGTGGTGGCACGCCCAGGGGCGGCTCCGGCCGCGCCAGCCACATGTGCCCTCTCCCATCTCCGGTCTTCTTGACTGTGTCATGAGACCGGGCTCAGGTGGGGGAGGAGAAGAGAGTGCGGTAACGTTGAGTGCCGCGGTTGAAAGGTTGCCAACTGACAATTACAATCAGACCTCGCAGTTAGTCCGATGTGTATTGCGTGGAGTGGCTGACTGGTGGTCTGAGAGTCAGGCTGCGATGGCTCCTTCTTAACGTGACATCTGGCTATCTCACACATGTGAGATGTAAGCCGTTCAACCCCCTGTTGTGTGAAATCCTGGTGCTTGTGTTTGGGGGGCCAGGTCGTGTACGTAGTATACGTAGACGAGGTCACCAGCAGCTGCGCCCGCTTCAATATCAGACAACTGACCAGCTCGGACAGTGGTCTGATTGTGGGGTGGGGGAGAGAGTGAGGTCGAGAGCTCAGCGTATTTTCCTCACTATAAAAAATCTGACGCGCTTGAAACTATCACGGTGCGCTAAAAGCCGTGGCTTGGAAGGTTGCCAACTGACGGGATAACTCGGACCGCGTTGTCAGCCCAATGTGTGTTTTGTGTGGAGTGGCTGACTGGCGGACTGAGAGTCAGGTTGCAATGGCTCCTTCTTAATGTGGCCTTTATGGCACTCCCACTCCGTGGGATCCGAGTCAGGTGTGGTGGCACGCCCAGGACGGCTCCGGCCGCGCCAGCCACCTGCGCTCTCTCCCATCTCCGGTCTTCTTGACTCTGTCTTGACACCGGGCTCAGGTGGGGGAGGAGGAGAGTGCGGTAGCTGCAGCGCAAGGCTACTATCACTTAAAAACTAATTCACGCGCAAGTCACCGTCCCTGCCCCACCTGGTGTGGAGCATACGGTGGACCTCGTCGAAATCGACGATCGAACTGTCGTGTATTTGACCAGGTCAACACTAAAATATCATTGTAAAAAATGAACGTAAATGATAATAAAATGAACAGAAAGTTAAATCAAGTTAATTATAGTATATACTTGCGGGGATTTCCCTTGAGTCAAATGGTTTTCTTTTTACCTAACGTTACACACCCGCATATACTAGTATATTTGTTGGGCATCTTGCAATTCTGTCATTTTGCTGAACTCATGTTTTTCGATTTTGCTCGATATCGGGAAGTTAGATGCTCATAACATCACGTTCAAACAGTATTTTAAAGCACCATATTTCACACTACAGCACATTAATTTATTAACTGCTTCAAAGAAGCATAAGCAAGTTGATGTCTGTGTGTGAACAGTCCTGTTTTGATGAATCTAATGAAAAATCAGACGTCAAAGGGCTTGCCCTCTCCTCTTAACGTGACCTCTGTCTATCTCACACATGTGAGATGTAAGCCGTTCAATCCCCTGTTGTGTGAAATCCTAGTGCTTGTGTTTAGGGGGCCAGGTCGTGTACGTAGTACACGTAGACGAGGTCACCAGCAGCTGCGCCAGCTTTCGCATCAGACAACTGACTGGCTCGGACAGTGGTCTGATTGTAGGGGTGGGGGAGGAACTCAGCGCATGTTCCTCACTAAAAACAATCTGACGCGCTTGAAAGTATCACGGTGCGCTAAAAGCCATGGCTTGGAAGGTTGCCAACTGACGGGATAACTCGGAGCGCGTGGTCAGCCCAATGAGTGTTTTGTGTGTGCAGTGACTGACTGGCGGACTGAGAGTCAGGTTGCAATGGTTCCTGCTTAATGTGGCCTTTATGGCACTCCCACTCCGTGAGATCCGAGCCAGGTGTGGTGGCACGCCCAGGGGCGGCTCCGGCCGCGCCAGCCACCTGCGCTCTCTCCCATCTCCGGTCTTCTTGACTCTGTCTTGACACCGGGCTCAGGTGGGGGAGGAGGAGAGAGTGCGGTAGCTGCAGCGCAAGGCTACTATCACTTAAAACAAATTCATGTGCAAGTCACCGTCCCTGCATCACCTTGTGTGGAGCATACGGTGGATGTCATCAAAATCGACGTTCGAACTGCCATTTGGCCATCCACATTGCAATAAAACAGTGCAGGATGTTTCTGAACTTTCCGGGATCATATTTATACATTAATCCAACAGTTGGGAATTCGATGTACATAGAGTGCCATGGGAGTTCTCAAATTTATTACAAGCTGAGTTAATTTTTACTGAGAGGGAGCATGCGGTTTTCAAAGAGCAACTGTACGAACATGTTCAAGCCAATAACTTATGATGTCGGTCCTTAATCCTCTTACCAAAATATTTCGAAAACTCACGGATTTCAGCGTCCAGTAGCACTTAAGTTCGCAGGTAAGGGATATACGCTACGTATTACCAAAGTGGCTTAGGAGAACGACATAGAATAATGACATTTATAGCAAGTATATGAAACAATCATACCTGATCTAAGAAGCGTTTTGCATTTTCTGTTCATCTTTCACGAGATGGAGGAGATATTGATGATTCTTTTTGATATAGCTTCGGGAAGTAAACGATTCGATTAAAACAAATGAGACAATATTGGATTGTGCTTCGGTTATAATGCATGGAAGGCAGATTTTCAGATAAGCATATTTTGAGAAACTTGGTTGAAATTAACCTGTTCAACTCCATCTGAAGATTTGACGTTCTTCAAGATCGAGTTTTGCCGAAAACAAGTAGTCCACGTCCTGCTAGTGCTAGTTTCAATCATGTGAGTCATAAGGTCTTAATATCATTTCATTGCAGAATGCCACGTTATGCCACTGATTACACTGGATGTTAGGAAACCTAGACTTAGCATATTCTTTGTTCCAGATCTATCGAGGTATCTCAATAACCCTACACTGTCATCCTTGCGCACTTATTATTGTTACACTTGTAGTCGCTCATTGAGTCATTATCAATCTAAAGGCTTGATTATCAATAATTTTTAAAACATATATACATATATATATACTGACATTGGCTTCTTCGAATAAAAACTTTGCAAGCACACAGGGTATCATTTGCAAAAAGCAATTATACAGTATTCGGAATTAAAATTGTTAGTATAGTGAACATGAAGCAAAAGTATATTTTTGAGTAAATAAGTCACTATTTCAGGAGTAAGCTCTTGAAATGGAGTAAAAATTCGTAAGCTGTTTCAATTCTATTCGATCTCGAAAGTGCACCACATTTATGACGCTGT
>WEDG01001387.1:0-122849 GCA_017591395.1 Schistocephalus solidus | reverse complement strand
TATTGAGCACTAATCTCTAGATTATCAAATCCATAAAGCATTAGCCAAAATATCAAATATAGCTTATGTCGGAGCTATTTTCATAAGAGAGGTTTAGTGTGTTTGCCCATCAACCATATTCCCGAGGTATTCCATGAACCTCACGATACTGAATTTTGAATAATTGTCCCTCCATAAGCAGATATTATAAATGTTAAAACATACCATTAAAAGCACAAAAAAGAGGATATTTCTTTTATTTATTTCATTGAGCATATTTTCTTTTGCTCGGCTAACTATTGGTACCTGCGTTTATACTATCAAGGGGATATTATTAGGAGCTTATATAAACAGCATTATAGTTTTATCCACAATTTTCATCGAATAAAACGTTTTGCCGTTGCAAAATATTTTTCAATAGTGGATCATTTTGACGATTGGACAGAGCATTCTCTTTGAGGAAGCCCGAAACCTATGTTTTTACCAAAATTGATTCAAACAGAGTTTTTTTTGCATGGATTCAATAACGTAGCTTTTTTTCATTTTAAATCGGTGAGCATTTCTTGTATCCAAAACACAGCATGCTTAAGTTTCCTGGGATCTCGTTGTCTATGAGCGAACGCATGTAGCGCGCAAAGTCCGAGTGTTTTACCTTGTCGGCTACTGCGTCTATTCCCAAACCCCCACCCAGCGGACTAATTTTGACTCTGACTGGGCCGATGGTTGAGGTAAGAGAGTGTGTTAGATGCCGTGCAAATCAACTCTCATTGTCAAAAAAACCACGCGCAAATCATCATAAACTGCACTCACCCTGCTGCATACAACGTAGTTGAAATGTTCGCCAGCGACAGTCGAACCGGCAGTGTACATACCAAGCTCACATTCGAGATGTCACCTCAATAAAGCATATTTTAGCATTTAAAAATATACCTCAGAGTCTGGGTTACGTGCATTGTAATTTCTGGGGTAAAGAAAAGATTATCTGTTGCAAAATGCGGAGTGGCATCGGAAATCAATACGAAACGTTAGTACTTATAAAATATATATAAGTTTATAGCATGCAGTTTCCGAAGATTACTGAAGCAAAAATCGTTCAAATGCCTGCATTCTCACGTGACTAAAATATCTGAGGACTATGCAGCGCGGTTGTTACCAGGACAACTCTATCTCATAAATTTTCGAATTTTTAGAATTTTTGATCCGAGCTAGCAGATTTACTGTAAAACACATTAGTTCTTAGATATGCAGCCTTTACTATTGCCGCTTTTTACTTCTTGTCCCTGGTCCCATTAATGGCACTCAACCAGACATTTTAAGAAATATTCTTTGTCTTACTTTTTCGTCTAATCACGTTGTTTTTTACTCCTTTTTATTTAATGCGGTGGATGTGGCCCTCTTAAAGTGGAGTATGGCAGAACACACTCAATACCAAGGCAAAGGACTACTACCAAGCTGATAAATTACGCTTCTACTTGGGAAGCTCTAATGAGGGGATCACAGCACACTCTGGACGGCAAAATCTTTCCCGCTGGAGGTCTGTATATGTACACTGTCTCATATCATGCTATGGTTTTTTTCAGTTGAATTAACACGTCATTTCGACCGTCGTAGTCTGACAATGTCCACCGTATTCTCCACAGAAGTGTGGTGCAGGGACAATGACTTGCGCGTGGATTAGTTTAAAGGGACGGTAGACTTGCATCGCGTCTACTGCACTATCTCTTATATTACCAGCCTGTGCCCGGTGTCAAGACATAGTAATGAAGACCGGAGGTGGGCGCAGGTGAAGTATTTCCCACGGAGGTGGTACGCCCACCCTCATGTTCAGCATTTGTTCTCGGACCAAATAACACCAACCGCAGTTGGATTTGCACACACTGTGGTTAACTAACAGTGCAATTGGTTGATTAAATTTGAAAGAATCTGCTTATATCTAAATTAATATATCTTTTTTAGTAAAGGCTGGTGTATAAATTTATGTATAATGACTGGTTGGGGTTTGTTCACTAAGCATTTTGCAGGCAAACGGTCACCAAATTCAACTTCGGTGAGCGCCCATCTACCATTGTTAATATCTCCGTTTGAAACCGGCAAAACAACGAGCTCGTGACGTTAAACTTCTAAACAATAGGTCATGAGCCTCGGTTGCCACAACACATGTGGTTGGGTATGGCTGGCTGATGATTGGAAACAAGCCAGAAATGGCCATTCCAGTCTTCCTTGTCTTTGTCAGTTTTGGTATTACACCACCTTTTAAATGCACCGAATCGCGGAAACAGACTTAACGTGGCTTAGGCTAACAGTAGGAAAAGTTTTACTCACTAAAGCCACTTAAGATTAGCGTCAGGATGGAAACTGCAATCCAGGTGCAATTTCAATCACAATTTCTGCTTATGCAGCTACTTTAACGCCGTCCTGATTTCTTCAGGATACTCATATATTAAATCTTATAAACGGACAGAAAGCCGCTTCTTCCATCTCACTTCAATGCAGGATTTGACCTTAAATCCTGTTAAGTGCTTCCTTGTGTAAACATAGGACCCTAGATGCAAAGTTGATCAAATTTCTGCTAGGGCAGTTTGCCTAGATCAGTGAGGTGCCTGAAACTTTTCACTGAGGTCTGTCTGTCTTCATCTGATCAAGAAATGAGAGTTTTATCGACACAACAGCTTTAAATAGATGCACGTGATAGCACTGGTACTTTTGCCGACGTCTACATCCCCACATCTGGTATGCAGTTATCTTACTGTACCCATTTTAAAGACCGGCCACCTTCCGTTCCAATTCTAGATGCATATTCTCGCCACTCCGTCCACTCAAACCGATTGGTCGATTAAATTAGCTCCCGGTAGTCTGGCCGTGATTGTCATTTTTTTAAAAATCACGCCTGATCAATCCAAATCCAGTCTTTCCAAAATTGGCAATGTCTTATCAAATATCGGCCAAAGCAAACCTGAAGGCTCAAACAATGAAGGAAACTTCCTCAATACAGACGTACTTTTGCCACAAAACAGGAAAGAATTCTTACAATACCAAGGCCCTCTCAATACAAAGCCTTGCACGAAGAACGTCCAGTGGACGGTATTGAGGCAGCCTCTCGAAGTGACCGAAGCAGATGTAAGTGTTAAGTTCGTTCGCCTTCTCTTTGTGTTTGTGGTAGTTCTTTGTGGGGATGCGGAATGGGTCATGCTTCGGGTAAACGGACAGCCAGTATTGTATACTTCCTGGTATGTGATGGCAATTTAGTAGGAATTCGGATCGGAGGAGTCAGGGCACACTATAAAGGAACCAAAATAAGCATAATACCAAATAATGGAATCAGGGTACGTAATTATTTCATCATCGAGAGAGCAATTACTACCCTAAAGTCCAGACTCAGGGTTTTATGTAATCTTGGGCCGCTTTTTGATGCAGCTGCGTGGGGTTCGTCTCGTCACCGGGCTCCTCAGACTTTGCCGAATGTTTTCTGGTATTTGACTCCAGTTCTCACTGGTGACCCGCTGATGTGCCAAACGCCTCACAGTTGTGTCTTGCATCTGCGTAAGATCGGGCTTTTAGCTAGTACCTCTGCTATCAGTCTGATAAATAATTACCCATTATTTGTTACTTCTGACTGACTACTGGGAGCTTTCCAGTATAATTTGGTAAGTCCGCAGTAGTTGACGATTTTAGCTCAAGTATTCATACCAGGTTTCGGACAGAGTCTGAAAAGTTTTGTTCCAATTGACTCACTCAAAGTTGGCGCATTTTTTCCCCTGGAAATTTAACCAAGCGCAATGTCTATAATATCCGTTCTCATTGGACGACTGCTGACTAGACGGTAGAATGAAACCTAGACATGATTGTCGAGTATTAAAATGTCACACTCTTTGAGTTTTGGTCATGGTAAACTTCTATGAACGGCCATCCACGTGTCTGATATGAGCGCTTTTCATGATCCAGTCCAATAATCTCCTATCGCCTCCTTATAATCATCTGAAACCCTAGTTGAAACAGCTGCGATCGCTTCAATTCGGAGTCGGCGATGACGCGAAGCCGATGCAGGATGATGTCCGTCCTGTGCAACCACTGAATGCCATCCTGGCACCCCAACCTCGAGTTTTGTACAAGTCTTGGCCTTCTGCCGCAGGTCGCATCGCACCGGCTCTCTTCGTACTCACCTTGCACCTGACAATTATCACGTTTTCAAACTGAAAAGACTGCCGCCATCAATTTCTCCGGATATCCTATTGGCGTGAAAGTACAGTTATAAAGTTGTTCTTGTTTTTTGAAAATAAATACAAACACTTTTTTTCATGGGCATTTATTTATTTCTCTTCTTCGAGATCCTGTAATAAATAATCTGTTGGTGAATTGTTCTGGAAGGAAATGCGAGTATACGAACACTACAAACGACAAGTTTAAACATGATTTTAGTGCAATCAGCCTATGTCCCTCGGAAGTGGCTCCTATTGATCTGGTCGGAGACCTCCAAATCGGTGCAGGTCATGATTGAAATCAACATCACTTGTATTGAACACTCAAAGTAATTGGGAGAAAAATAAAAATCGTTTGCGTCATAGGTGGTGGATTAATGGAAACACAGGAGTGATGGCTGGAATCCAGGTTTTTCTTGATCTTAGTTACGGTACTACCACTGGGAAATTAAGCGTTTTTCCCTAGATGGAAGTTTAAAACTGCTGCTTACTGAACTGTCTTACTGTCTCTCTCTTCCAAATATGAGCAGACTGTTGTTAGGGGTGCCATACGGTGGGTTTCCCAGAAAGAAAAACTGAGCCACAAAATACTACTTAGAGGCGACTTTCACTAACTCATACAGAAGTATGAAAGATAATCAAGTTTTTGATATTTGTATGAATTAAATTCAGGTTAATATCGAAATGTTTCAAAAGTTTTCCTTTTTCTGTATCATATTCAGTAATATTCCGACGCCACATGACACTTTGCAAGATCTTTTGCCTAAATAATATCGTTTTTATGCCGCGCTTAACCGTTGCTTTACGAGGGGCTTTTCATTCATCTTAGAATATGTTAGCCTGTGGGGAAATGTATATCGCTTGCTTTATAAATTATAGTTCCCTAGCCAAAATAAATTTCTGTATCAAAAAATCACATCAAAATAATGATATTGTGAGAGGTCAATTATTTGCGGTCTAATATAATACATAGACGAAAAAATGTACAGATGATCGTTCGGACAGGGGCTATAATCGCCTGACGTTTCAGATTCCATCTAGAACCTACCATCAGAGACAGTATCAGATACGGGGTACTTCGTACATGCGCTTGTTTGACTTGTGCATATACCTCAATGCACAAGGCATGTGACGTACTGTTGATCGGAATCAGTCATGGAACAGTTGTCTGCTCCTTGAATGTATCACATTTAACAACATCCCAGTGATTATATGTGGCATGTTTCCTATGAAAAAAACGTTCGTGTATCGCAATTAGCAAGCTGACGGGTGGGCAAAAATCCATCTTTAGCCTAGTCCGCAAGGTCATACCACTTTGGTTGAAGGCTTCAAACTGCGTTTTCGCATAATGTACTGAGGATTGGAAAAAACCGTGAAAGAGCCGTCGGCATCCTGCCTGTTGCACACTTAAGAACATACTTGCGCACTTTATGCAGCAATCTGGCTGGTGGGCGGGCAGGCGGACAGAAGAGGCATGAGTGCGATCCTAACCATGTCAGTAAGATTCACGAAGTTGTTCAACTTTTGTATATCCATAACTGCACAAGGCATATTGCATACTGATGATCGGTAACAACCGTGAAAATTCCATCTGCGTACTGCATGTTACGGTCGGGACGTTTAATTCTATCACAGGACTGGCCATATGCTTGCAGAATGAATTGACCACCCGAGGCTCATCTGCCGTCAGGCGCCATCCGCGAAGATAAGGGATTGGATTCGGTCTAATTTGGGGCAAGGATGAATTGTATGAGTAGCCAGAAAACCATGGGTCTCTGTACCCAATTCCAAGGAAATTAGAATGCGTTTTATGATAACGGTCAGGATTTGATTTAAATGTATGGTTAATCTTGACGTTAAGGTATTTGATGGTTTATTTTAGGGATAAGGTTTCACATTCTGCTAACTAGAGTATAGGTCTGTGTTTGAGATGGCGTTCCTATTCATTAGGATTTTTAGCAGTTCATATAAGTAATCCTATTTTATTCTTCTTTACTGTCCCCTATTACGCATACGGGTCGTTGACCTTTTTACTAATTCTGTTTGCATTTAAATTCAGTCTGATCATAATCCCCTATTGGCCTGCCTAGAGATAAATACACTTTGAAATAATAATGAGTAATCTTAAGCGAATTAAATACCTTATTTGAATATTAAATAAAAATATTACTTTGCTTAGAAATAGCATTTTTTGGTAAACCGGTTTAATTACAAAAACGTGTAACACAAAGTGCACAACGGAACATACGTGTTCCTTAAGCAGATCGTTGAGCCACACTATCATATATATATTTATATATAAAACTTATCGATCAAATGTTGCGGGTGCATTTTCCAGCCAGAATTGCCATTCCTCTTATTCTTTTTCATAATCATCATCATCCTTATCACAACCACCAACACCATCATCATCATCTTCATCATCATCATCATCATCATCATCATCATCATCATCATCATCATCATCATCATCATCATCATCATCATCATCATCATCATCATCATCATCATCATCATCATCATCATCATCATCATCATCATCATCATCATCATCATCATCATCATCATCATCATCATCATCATCATCATCATCATCATCATCATCATCATTAAAACACAGAGTACTAATAAATTGGAATAGACACATCTGCCAGATGAACCTCTTAAACATAGAGGAATAATAAATTGGAATAGACACACCTGCCGCTATCTGGAACTGGATCACATAGGAGATTTCTGCCGACAAACAAGCAGGGGTAGTAAAACTTTCAGCATGCCGTTCGTGTGAAAAACTCTTCGGTAACTCAAAGTTCTGCATTGCCTCAAAGTCAGGCTTTAGTCCTGTGCATACAATTATCTTTAAAAACATTGCAAACTGAATCCCATCGAAATTTCGAATACGGCCCGCTTATGGTCATAAAGAGCCTTATTTACGAATGTGTGTGGTGGTGATTATTTAGTGAGCTCTACCGACGCCCGCATATGACCAGTCGATCTGCAGCCATGAAAAGAAATCTTCGCGTGCATTGAGCATGTAACCCTTACAGCAGCACATCGAGGAAGGCATGCTTTCAGTAATTTTTCTTAGAGATTGCAATTATTGCCATGGAGGCCTATGTTAAGGGCACTAATATTGGATGTAGATCTAATTGCAGAAAACACCTAAAGCACCACTACCTACCTCTTGGAATGTGGTTTTGTAGACGGCAAATCTGCGCAAAAGTGTGAATAGTCAGGTATTTCCTTTTTTATAGACGAAACCTTAACAAATGTGTAATTCTTGAAGACTATTTACCTATTCTTTAATGGAGGATCGGGTACTTCTATCATTTTCAAATCTCCTCTGCCTAATATTCCCCTCCTGAAAGAACATTTACTTCCTCAATGCGCTGAGCCTAGAAGGCCTAGCAACGAAAGATAACATTTCCCTTGCAAGCTAGCATTTGCATCCTCGGTAATGTCATTACTGGCTTCTAAATGTTCCGATATCTTCTAGAAGACAAGGTTGCTGTAGTACAATAGCTAAGATGGATACTGGGAGCGAATGGCGCAACTCCTAACGAGCTTTTCTATATCGGGTTGCACACAAGTCACAGGCAAACCGTCGGGGGTCAGGTAATTAGACCAAAAGACTCACTGCTACGACAGAAACCACCTGGCGCCATTTAACGGATCTGGTATGGTTACGGACAACGCAAAATACGTTGGAGAAAATGAGAGATTACTCCGGACGTGAATGGCCAAACATGCAGTCGTCATGAGAAGAAAATTCTTTAGCTCTTTTGGTTGCAGCTCACTCAACGAGCTCTTTGCGCAATAGATAGAGCGTTGGACTTCTGCCCAACAAAGGTCGCGAGTTCAGGCTCAGGCGCCGCAGCGTCTGGAGTTGGGTATGGCTGGCTGATGACAGCTAATAATGCAGAAATTGCCATTCCAGTCTCCCTTGTCTTTGTCGGTCATGTTATTCTGCCTTTATACTTAGCTGCCTCACGGCTGCTGGTGGGGCTTGAGAGTTAGCCCCAAGGTACAACGGGACGAGCGAGTCCTGTAACCGATAGGTGTGCGCCCCATTACCATGTATAATATTCCCGAACGAAACCGGCAATACAACGAGCTCGTGGGTCAATGGGTAGAGCGTTGGACTTCTGCCCAACAAGGTCACGAGTTTGAGTCTCGAGTGCACTTTGTCATCCTTATTGAGCACTAATCTCTAGATTATCAAATCCATAAAGCATTAGCCAAAATATCAAATATAGCTTATGTCGGAGCTATTTTCATAAGAGAGGTTTAGTGTGTTTGCCCATCAACCATATTCCCGAGGTATTCCATGAACCTCACGATACTGAATTTTGAATAATTGTCCCTCCATAAGCAGATATTATAAATGTTAAAACATACCATTAAAAGCACAAAAAAGAGGATATTTCTTTTATTTATTTCATTGAGCATATTTTCTTTTGCTCGGCTAACTATTGGTACCTGCGTTTATACTATCAAGGGGATATTATTAGGAGCTTATATAAACAGCATTATAGTTTATCCACAATGTTCATCGAATAAAACGTTTTGCCGTTGCAAAATATTTTTCAATAGTGGATCATTTGACGATTGGACAGAGCATTCTCTTTGAGGAAGCGAAACCTATGTTTTTTTACCAAATTGATTCAAACAGAGTTTTTTTTGCATGGATTCAATAACGTAGCTTTTTAATTTTAAATCGTTGAGCATTTCTTGTATCCAAAACACAGCATGCTTAAGTTTCCTGGGATCTAGTTGTCTATGAGCGAACGCATGTAGCGCGCAAAGTCCGAGTGTTTTACCTTGTCGGCTACTGCGTCTATTCCCAAACCCCACCCAGCGGACTCATTTTGACTCTGACTGGGCCGATAATTGAGGTAAGAGAGTGTGTTAGATGCCGTGCAAATCAACTCTCATTGTCAAACAAACCACGCGCAAGTCATCATAAACTGCACTCACCCTGCTGCAGTCAACGTAGTTGAAATAGTCGCAAGCGACAGTCGAACCGGCAGTGTACCTACCAAGCTCACTTTATAAATGTCACCTCAATAAAGCATATTTTAGCATTTATAAATCTTCCTCAGGATCTGGGGTTCGTGCATTGTAATTTCTGGGGTAAAGAAAAGATTATCTTTTGCAAAAATAATTTAAAGAAACAAATGCTTTAGCCTGTATTTCACGGCAGGCTTTCTAACAACCTTAATTGAGCTGTTTTTTAAGTTAAATGGCTGCTCACAAATAAAAATTCACAATTTTACTTATGTGTGCGTGGTATGCTGTGGTGCGCAAGTCGGTCGCAGTTAAACGCGGTCCTGAATTAACGACTGAATGCCTGAAAATGTCTCAAAAGACGTCAGATCTTAATAAATGACGCAATCCTGACAAGCTTTATCAGGTTTCCAAACACATAATTACCAACTTTGTTACTCTTTTCATCTCTTATGTTCTTTTGTCTTTACAGGATTATACTGAGCCTGTAATTCCACTTTGCAAAGCAACCCGTCTCTCAGCATCTCTGTGCATTGTCCTCTTTATAGGTTCGGAATTGTCTCACACAAAAAAAGACACCAACCCAATGCGACGGACTGGTATTAATCCCGTCATGTGTTCTGGTCAATTCCAGTCGCCGATTGCCTTGGATTCCAACTCAGCCACTTACTTAGGCGCGGAAAGCGAGGCCGTGGTTGACATTTCTGTGAAGAGTTCGGGAAACCAAGCAAGTGGCCATAAGTCATTCATGGCTCGCAACAGTGGAAACGTCCGTACGCCAGAACGCATCTCTGTTAAGAATTCTTCCTCCCTCGTTTTTCTCCCAGTACCACTTGATACACGCTATTTTTTGTGGGGTTCATTTGTCTCAGACATTTCTTCTTTATGGAAAATTTATCTTTGTATCTATTTGGGGTACTGCGGATATTATCTCAGAGTAAATCTCTTACATTCATTTTTTGCAAAGAAAAATATCTTTTAAAAGAAACCCATAAAATATATTTCCTCGTGAGGTCACTTGGTAGCGCATTATGCCTTCGTAAGAACTTATATTTAAAGAAAAAGAAGATGGTGGTCTAAAAGCCCTGCAAAATATCTTAAAATGCGGAGTGGCATCGGAAATCAATACGAAACGTTAGTACTTATAAAATATATATAAGTTTATAGCATGCAGTTTCCGAAGATTACTGAAGCAAAAATCGTTCAAATGCCTGCATTCTCACGTGACTAAAATATCTGAGGACTATGCAGCGCGGTTGTTACCAGGACAACTCTATCTCATAAATTTTCGAATTTTTAGAATTTTGATCCGAGCTAGCAGATTTACTGTAAAAACACATTAGTTCTTAGATATACCTTTACTATTGCCGTTTTTACTTCTTGTCCCTGGTCCCATTAATGGCACTCAATTAGACATTTAAGAAATATTCTTTGTCTTACTTTTCGTCTAATCACGTTGTTTTCACTCCTTTTTATTTAATGCAGTGGATGTGGCCCTCTTAAGTGGAGTATGGCAGAACACACTCAATACCAAGGCAAAGGACTACTACCAAGCTGATAAATTACGCTTCTAATTGGGAAGCTCTAATACGAGGGGATCACAGCACACTCTGGACGGCAAATCTTTCCCGCTGGAGGTCTGTATATGTACACTGTCTCATATCATGCTATGGTTTTTTTTCAGTTGAATTAACACGTCATTTCGACCGTCGTAGTCTGACAATGTCCACCGTATTCTCCACAGAAGTGTGGTGCAGGGACAATGACTTGCGCGTGGATTAGTTTAAAGGGACGGTAGACTTGCATCGCGTCTACTGCACTATCTCTTATATTACCAGCCTGTGCCCGGTGTCAAAGACATAGTAATGAAGACCGAGGTGGGCGCAGGTGAAGTATTTCCACGGAGGTGGTACGCCCACCCTCATGCTCAGCATTTGTTCTCCGGACCAAATAACACCAACCGCAGTTGGATTTGCACACACTGTGGTTAACTAACAGTGCAATTGGTTGATTAAAATTTGAAAAGAATCTGCTTATATCTAAATTAATCATATCTTTTTAGTAAAGGCTGGTGTATAAATTTATGTATAATGACTGGTTGGGGTTTGTTTACTAAGCATTTTGCAGGCAAACGGTCACCAAATTCAACTTCGGTGAGCGCCCATCTACCATTGTTAATATCTCCGTTTGAAACCGGCAAAACAACGAGCTCGTGACGTTAAACTTCTAAACAATAGGTCATGAGCCTCGGTTGCCACAACACATGTGGTTGGGTATGGCTGGCTGATGATTGGAAACAAGCCAGAAATGGCCATTCCAGTCTTCCTTGTCTTTGTCAGTTTTGGTATTACACCACCTTTTAAATGCACCGAATCGCGGAAACAGACTTAACGTGGCTTAGGCTAACAGTAGGAAAAGCCACTAAAGCCACTTAAGATTAGCGTCAGGATGGAAACTGCAATCCAGGTGCAATTTCAATCACAATTTCTGCTTATGCAGCTACTTTAACGCCGTCCTGATTTCTTCAGGATACTCATATATTAAATCTTATAAACGGACAGAAAGTCGCTTCTTCCATCTCACTTCAATGCAGGATTTGACCTAAAATCCTGTTAAGCGCTTCCTTGTGTAAACATAGGACCGTAGATGCAAGGTTGATCAAATTTCTGCTAGGGCAGCTTGCCTAGATCAGTGAGGTGCCTGGAACTTTTCACTGAGGTCTGTCTGTCTTCATCTGATCAAGAAATGAGAGTTTTATCGACACAACAGTTTTAAATAGATGCACGTGATAGCACTGGTACTTTTGCCGACGTCTACATCCCCACATCTGGTATGCAGTTATCTTAATGTATCCATTTTAAAGACTGGCCACCTTCCGTTCCAATTCTAGATGCATATTCTCGCCACTCCGTCCACTCAAACCGATTGGTCGATTAAATTAGCTCCCGGTAGTCTGGCCGTGATTGTCATTTTTTTAAAAATCACGCCTGATCAATCCAAATCCAGTCTTTCCAAAATTGGCAATGTCTTATCAAATATCGGCCAAAGCAAACCTGAAGGCTCAAACAATGAAGGGAACTTCCTCAATACAGACGTACTTTTGCAACAAAACAGGAAAGAATTCTTACAATACCAAGGCCCTCTCAATACAAAGCCTTGCACGAAGAATGTCCAGTGGACGGTATTGAGGCAGCCCTCCTCGAAGTGACCGAAGCAGATGTAAGTGTTAAGTTCGTTCGCCTTCTCTTTGTGTTTTGTGGTAGTTCTTTGTGGGGATGCGGATGGGTCATGCTTCGGGTAAACGGACAGCCAGTATTGTATACTTCCTGGTATGTGATGGCAATTTAGTAGGAATTCGGATCGGAGGAGTCAGGGCACACTATAAAGGAACCAAAATAAGCATAATACCAAATAATGGAATCAGGGTACGTAATTATTTCATCATCGAGAGAGCAATTACTACCCTAAAGTCCAGACTCAGGGTTTTATGTAATCTTGGGCCGCTTTTTGATGCAGCTGCGTGGGGTTCGTCTCGTCACCGGGCTCCTCAGACTTTTGCCGAATGTTTTCTGGTATTTGACTCCAGTTCTCACTGGTGACCCGCTGATGTGCCAAACGCCTCACAGTTGTGTCTTGCATCTGCGTAAGATCGGGCTTTTAGCTAGTACCTCTGCTATCAGTCTGATAAATAATTACCCATTATTTGTTACTTCTGACTGACTACTGGGAGCTTTCCAGTATAATTTGGTAAGTCCGCAGTAGTTGACGATTTTAGCTCAAGTATTCATACCAGGTTTCGGACAGAGTCTGAAAAGTTTTGTTCCAATTGACTCACTCAAAGTTGGCGCATTTTTTCCCCTGGAAATTTAACCAAGCGCAATGTCTATAATATCCGTTCTCATTGGACGACTGCTGACTAGACGGTAGCATGAAACCTAGACATGATTGTCGAGTATTAAAATGTCACACTCTTTGAGTTTTGGTCATGGTAAACTTCTATGAACGGCCATCCACGTGTCTGATATGAGCGCTTTTCATGATCCAGTCCAATAATCTCCTATCGCCTCCTTATAATCATCTGAAACCCTAGTTGAAACAGCTGCGATCGCTTCAATTCGGAGTCGGCGATGACGCGAAGCCGATGCAGGATAATTTCCGTCCTGTGCAACAACTGAATGCCGTCCTGGCACCCCAACCTCGAGTTTTGTACAAGTCTTGGCCTTCTGCCGCAGGTCGCATCGCACCGGCTCTCTTCGTACTCACCTTGCACCTGACAATTATCACGTTTTCAAACTGAAAAGACTGCCGCCATCAATTTCTCCGGATATCCTATTGGCGTGAAAGTACAGTTATAAAGTTGTTCTTGTTTTTTGAAAATAAATACAAACACTTTTTCATGGGCATTTATTTATTTCTCTTCTTCGAGATCGTGTAATAAATAATCTGTTGGTGAATTGTTCTGGAAGGAAATGCGAGTATACGAACACTACAAACGACAAGTTTAAACATGATTTAGTGCAATCAGCCTATGTCCCTCGGAAGTGGCTCCTATTGATCTGGTCGGAGACCTCCAAATCGGTGCAGGTCATGATTGAAATCAAAATCACTTGTATTGAACACTCAAAGTAATTGGGAGAAAAATTAAAATCGTTTGCGTCATAGGTTGTGGATTAATGGAAACACAGGAGTGATGGCTGGAATCCAGGTTTTTCTTGATCTTAGTTACGGTACTACCACTGGGAAATTAAGCGTTTTTCCCTAGATGGAAGTTTAAAACTGCTGCTTACTGAACTGTCTTACTGTCTCTCTCTTCCAAATATGAGCAGACTGTTGTTAGGGTGCCATACGGTGGGTTTCCCAGAAAGCAGTGAGCCACAAAAATACTATCTTAAGGCGACTTTCACTAACTCATACAGAAGTATGAAAGATAATCAAGTTTTTGATATTTGCATGAATTAAATTCAGGTTAATATCGCAATGTTTCAAAAATTTTCCTTTTTCTGTATCATATTCAGTAATATTCCGACGCCACATGACACTTTGCAAGATCTTTTGCCTAAATAATATCGTTTTTATGCAACGCTTAACCGTTGCTTTACGAAGGGCTTTTCATTCATCTTAGAATATGTCAGCCTGTGGGGAAATGTATATCGCTTGCTTTATAAATTATAGTTCCCTAGCCAAAATAAATTTCTGTATCAAAAAATCACATCAAAATAATGATATTGTGAGAGGTCAATTATTTGCGGTCTAATATAATACATAGACGAAAAAATGTACAGATGATCGTTCGGACAGGGGCTATAATCGCCTGACGTTTCAGATTCCATCTAGAACCTACCATCAGAGACAGTATCAGATACGGGTACTTCGTACATGCGCTTGTTTGACTTGTGCATATACCTCAATGCACAAGGCATGTGACGTACTGTTGATCGGAATCAGTCATGGAACAGTTGTCTGCTCCTTGAATGTATCACATTTAACAACATCCCAGTGATTATATGTGGCATGTTTCCTATGAAAAAAACGTTCGTGTATCGCAATTAGCAAGCTGACGGGTGGGCAAAAATCCATCTTTAGCCTAGTCCGCAAGGTCATACCACTTTGGTTGAAGGCTCGAAACTGCGTTTTCGCATAACGTACTGAGGATTGGAAAAAACCGTGAAAGAGCCGTCGGCATCCTGCCTGTTGCACTCTTAAGAACATACTTGCGCACTTTATGCAGCTAGCTGGCTGGTGGGCGGGCAGGCGGACAGAAGAGGCACAAGGCATATTGCATACTGATGATCGGTAACAACCGTGAAAATTCCATCTGCGTACTGCATGTTACGGTCGGGACGTTTAATCCTATCACAGGACTGGCCATATGCTTGCAGAATGAATTGACCACCCGAGGCTCATCTGCCGTCAGGCGCCATCCGCGAAGATAAGGGATTGGATTCGGTCTAATTTGGAGCAAGGATGAATTGTATGAGTAGCCAGAAAACCATGGGTCTCTGTACCCAATTCCAAGGAAATTAGAATGCGTTTTATGATAACGGTCAGGATTTGATTTAAATGTATGGTTAATCTTGACGTTAAGGTATTTGATGGTTTATTTTAGGGATAAGGTTTCACATTCTGCTAACTAGAGTATAGGTCTGTGTTTGAGATGGCGTTCCTATTCATTAGGATTCTTTAGCAGTTCATATAAGTAATCCTTATTTTATTCTTCTTTACTGTCCCCTATTACGCATACGGGTCGTTGACCTTTTTAACTAATTTGCTTGCATTTAAATTCAGTCTGATCATAATCCCTATTGGCCTGCCTAGAGATAAATACACTTTGAAATAATAATGAGTAATCTTAAGCGAATTAAATACCTTATTTGAATATTAAATAAAAATATTACTTGCTTAGAAATAGCATTTTTTGGAAAACCGGTTTAATTACAAAAACGTGTAACACAAAGTGCACAACGGAACATACGTGTTCCTTAAGCAGATCGTTGAGCCACACTATCATATATATATTTATATATAAAACTTATCGAACAAATGTTGCGGGTGTATTTTCCAGCCAGAATTGCCATTCCTCTTATTCTTTTTCATAATCATCATCATCCTTATCACAACCACCACCAACACCATCATCATCATCATCATCATCATCATCATCATCATCATCATCATCATCATCATCATCATCATCATCATCATCATCATCATCATCATCATCATCATCATCATCATCATCATCATCATCATCATCATCATCATCATCATCATCATCATCATCATCATCATCATCATCATCATCATCATCATCATCATCATTACCAAACACAGAGTACTAATAAATGGAATAGACACATCTGCCAGATGAACCTCTTAAACATAGAGGAATAATAAATTGGAATAAGACACACCTGCCGCTATCTGGAACTGGATCACATAGGAGATTTCTGCCGACAAACAAGCAGGTAGTAAAACTTTCAGCATGCCGTTCGTGTGAAAAACTCTTCGGTAACTCAGGTTCTGCATTGCCTCAAAGTCAGGCTTTAGTCCTGTGCATACAATTATCTTTAAAACATTGCAAACTGAATCCCATCGAAATTTCGAATACGGCCCGCTTATGGTCATAAAGAGCCTTATTTACGAATGTGTGTGGTGGTGATTATTTAGTGAGCTCTACCGACGCCCGCATGACCAGTCGATCTGCAGCCATGAAAAATCTTCGCGTGCATTGAGCATGTAACCCTTACAGCAGCATCGAGGAAGGCATGCTTTCAGTAATTTTTCTTAGAGATTGCAATTATTGCCATGGAGGCCTATGTTAAGGGCACTAATATTGGATGTAGATCTAATTGCAGAAAACACCTAAAGCACCACTACCTACCTCTTGGAATGTGGTTTTGTAGACGGCAAATCTGCGTAAAAGTGTGAATAGTCAATTATTTCCTTTTTTATAGACGAAACCTTAACAAATGTGTAATTCTTGAAGACTATTTACCTATTCTTTAATGGAGGATCGGGTACTTCTATCATTTTCAATCTCCTCTGCTAATATTCCCCTCCTAAAAGAACATTTACTTCCTCAATGCGTTGAGCCTAGAAGGCCTGGCAACGAAAGATATCATTTCCCTTGCAAGCTAACATTTGCATCCTCGGTCATGTCAGCACTGGCTTCGAAATTTTCCGATATCTTCTAGAAGACAAGGTTGCTGCAGTACAATATCTTAGATGGATACTGGGAGCGAATGGCGCAATTCCTAACGAGCTTTTCTGTATCGGGTTACAAACAAGTCACAGGCAACCGTCGGGGGTCAGGTCATTAGACCAAAAGACTCACTGCTACGACAGAAACCACCTGGCGCCATTTAACGGATCGGGTAGGGTTACGGACAACGAAAATACGTTGGAGAAAATGAGAGATTACTCCTGACGTGAATGGCCAAACATGCAGTCGTCATGAGAAGGAAATTCTTTAGCTCTTTGGTTGCAGCTCACTCAACGAGCTCTTTGCGCAATAGATAGAGCGTTGGACTTCTGCCCAACAAGGTCGCGAGTTCGCGGCTCGGGCGCCGCAGCGTCTGGAGTTGGGTATGGCTGGCTGATGACAGCTAATAATGCAGAAATTGCCATTCCAGTCTCCCTTGTCTTTGTCGGTCATGTTATTCTGCCTTTATAGCTTAGCTGCCTCTCACGGCTGCTGGTGGGGAGCTTGAGTTAGCCCCAAGATACAACGGGACGAAGCGAGTCCTGTAACCGATATGTGTGCGCCCCATTACCATGTTTAATATTCCCGAACGAAACCGGCAATACAACGAGCTCGTGGGTCAATGGGTAGAGCATTCGACTTCTGCCCAACATAGTCACGAGTTTGAGTCTCGACTGCCGCAGCACCTGGGGTTGGGTATGGCTGGCTGATGACAGCTAATAATCCAGAAATGTCCAATCAAGTCTCCCTTGTCTTTGTCGGTCATTTTATTCTGCCTATATTCTAAGCTGCCTCTCGGCTGCTGGCGGGGTTTGAGTGTTAGCCCCAGCACACAACGTAATGGGTGAGTCCTGTAACCGATCTAAGAGCGTCCAACTACCATTTTTAATATTCCCGATCGGAACCGGCAAGAAAACGAGCTCGTGGCGCAGTGGGTAGAGTGTTGAACTTCTGCTCAACAAGGTCGCGAGTTCGATATCAGGGCGCAGCAGCACCTCGTGTTGGGTATGGCTTGCTGATGACGGCTAATAATCCGGAAATGGCCATTCCAGTCTCCCGTGTCTTTGTTGGTCATGTGATTCTGCCTAAATACTTAGCTGGCTTACGGCTGCTGGCGAGGTTTGAGAGTTAGCCCCAAGGCACAACGGGATAAGTGAGTCCTGTAACCGATCGGTGAGCGCCCAAATACCGTTGTTAATATTCCTGATTGATACCGGTAATACAACGAGCTCGTGGCGCAGTCGGTAGAGAATGGGACTTCTGCTAATAAGGTCGCAAGTTCGAGGCTCGGGCGCCGCAGCGCCTGGGTTAAGTATGGCTGGCTGCTGAGGGCTAATAATCCAGAAATGGCCATTCAAGTCTCCCTTGTTTTGTCGTGTCATGTTATTTTTGCCTATATGCTAAGCTGTCTTGATGGCTGCTTGCGGGGCTTGAAGAGATAGCCCCAAAGGCACAACGGGACGAGTGGGTCCTGTAACTGATCGGTGAGTGACAACTGACGTTTTATATATATATATATAGGAAGCATCAATCAAGTGACCAATACTTTGTTTTATAAGTGAGCCTTTAGGTAATAATCAATTATTGGCATTTTACAACTAAAGTCCACTGTATTACATTATTTAGAAATACGTCAATTGGTACCGAGTTAATAGAAGAAATATATTTGTTGCATGTTTACTATAAAATAGATTTGAATTTTTATTAACACTGAAAATCAATGATAAAAATCCATACTACCTCCGTAGCAACTTTTTGCAGTAGAGGCGTTTTACGGATGACAGAAAAAATTTCGTTCAAAAGCCGATATCCTGATGTGTGTAAAATATCTTGATATAAAGCAGCAAAAGCATCAAGCATACAAACGTACCTAGGTTTTTCGTTCGAATCCAAAAGACAGTTCCAAATTTCATTTGCAATTTTATGAGATCGGGTATCTTCTGCACATTCCAATACGTTGAGAAACTTGAAGGACTAATTTACGTTTATTAAAAGCAAGAATTTCACGAAAAAGCAAATCCAATTTCGATAAGAGCATTTTGACGGCATGGGTTTGTCGATCGATCTAGTGGCCGTATGTTTAACACGTTAGTGTCATAACGCAGTTAAGCATTACGTTAATCAACGGTTTCAATTCATTGCACAGGGACCCTCTTAATAGGCAAGAAATTGGATATCATTATCGGGTCCTGGACTAAATTTGTATGTCTTTATTTGCCAGCTGATATAAAACGGATCACGCCATTGATTGAACTGACCTCGAACGTGTTTGCGCATATCTTTCCGTGAAGTCGGGTGATCTTTAAGCCAGAATTGAAGTCGTAACCACGGACGACATCACTTGACCCCTCGAACAGACCAATTTGACTGCGTTGGGGCATCCCAAGAAATTGCAAATATGTAGGCTAGATTGTGGGTTGGACCGCCCTACAAGACAATACTGGCCAGAGGGTGATCCACAATCGGTCAGATGAGAGATAAACTTAAAGAATTCCTTTGAGTTTCTGGGCTTAGTCCTGGGCATTGAATTTATTGTAAAATGCAGTCACGCTTGAATGGTTTTCTTGAGATTTTCCCCAAAAAATCAAAACGTTACTTAGTTTACACTCTTTTCCAAATTGCATGAAATAGCTGCTCTGTTGAAAAATTGAATGCAGAAATGGCATGCGTTTAATCAACTTAAATTCAGCGGAAATATCCACCAAATTTCATTGGCAAGTATAAAAGCCATGTACGGCCAAAATTGACGGACTATTCAATACCAAAAAAGCCCTTTTTATATCGCTGTCTTTAAATGTGACACAATTTTGAATGCTATCAGGGGAGGGCTGCGATGACTAATTTTATCAAGTATAAATAAGGTTTTGTTTGCACTGAGGGTTTCAACTGAAAAGCCATTTTCACCATCAGCTTGTTGGAAATTCGTTTCGTTGAGTGGCTGTTAATAACTCAGCCGATGTTGTGACAGAGGCATCGCCGGTAAATCCCTGATCATTTAAAGCACTCAAGAACAACGCTTATTTTTGCTCTAGTTATGAATCAGGTAGATTTCAGCGCAATCTTTTCTTCTCTCTCTACCATTCACATCCTCTCCTGCTTACATCGATCGGAAGAGAGCATCTGCCAAGCCGCGTTTTTCTAAAATAAAACCAGCCATTCACCGGTAATGGTGGATCGGATTTGCTAACGCCTACGCGAGTCACCCCGTTCTACAACCCAGAATCGCCAAATTCCACCTAAGGCTTCCTAATATTGCAAAGGGCGCTGCTAATGGAAAAAACATGGGCCTACCCACCAAAGCATTTTGCTATTAAACCAACTGCGGGAAGATACCACTTAAAAAACATTAGCTTTCTAAATGCACGTGGCTTGCTTTCATAGGGCTTTAATATATACAAAATGGTTTCTATTGGAAAATAGGCATCCAAGTCTGACGACGACCTGGGGTACCAGCATCGAAAATTTACATAATAAAGTTATCTTTTGTTTCCCAACGAACGTCTTTTCTTCGACAATTGTTTTTTTACGATTCGACGTGAAAATTCAATTAAAATAAATAAGTCTCATTTATAACGATGTTACACGTTTTCGTCATCTTTCAGTTTCCCAAAAAAATGCTATTTCTAAACATCTTAATATTTATATTTAATATAAAATAAGGTGTTTTAAATTCACTTACGATCAGACTGGATTGAAATGCAAGCGAATTAGAGGAGATGGTCACTGACCCGAATGCGTAACAGTGGACTGTGTAGAAGAATCCAAAAGGATTACATAACTGGTCAGCTCAAGAGTTCTAGGGGACGGGAACGCCACGAGAAGAGTAAATATTACCCTGACACTAGCTCAAACATAAACCTTAACTTTACTTAGCAGCAAATGAAACTTTATACCTAAATTTAACTTTAACGTACCTTAACACCAAGAGTAACCATAAATTTAAATCTACTCCTGACCGTTATCATAAAACGCATTCCAATTTCCTTGGAATTGGGCACAGAGAGCCATGTTTTGCTGGCTACTCCTACAATTTATCCTTGCCCCAAATTAGACCGAATCCAATCCTTTATTTTTGCAGATGGCTCCTGACGGCAGATGAGCCTCAGTTGGTAAATTCAGTCCGCAACCATATTTCCAGTCCTGTAATAGGTTTAAACATCCCGACAGCATACTTACCAATAACAGTATCTTGTCAATGTGGTTGCCTTATGCAAAAACGCAGTTTGAAGCCTTCAACTAAGACGGTATGGCCATGCTGACTGGGCTAAGATGGACGTTTGCCCACCCGTCCGCTAGCTACTGTAGATAAATAACGTTATGTCATAAGACACGTGCCATATATAAGACACAAGTATGCTGCTTACGGTGCAACAGGCAAGACGCAGATAGATCTTTCATGTTTATTACCGATCATCAGTTAATCATATACCTTGTGCAGTGTGGTATATACAAAGTCAAACCAGCGCATGTCTCTCACTGGGTTAGTTAAGATCTCACTCGATCCCATTCTGTCCGCCCGACCGACCGCCTACCAGCCACCTTGCTACTGGTTGTAAACGAACATTGTTTCGTTGGACACATGCCACATATAACGCAATGGGATGTTGTTGAGGGTGCAACATGCAAGATGCAGACAGATGTTTCATGGTTGTTACAGAACCTCAGAACGTCGTATGCCTTGTGCAGTGAGGTATATACACAAGACAAATAAGCGCATGACACTCACTGATTTGGTTAGGATTTCAATCAATCCAATTCTGTTCACCAGCCTGCTCACCACGATCGACCGGGGATTTTGACATGTCCACCATATGCTCCACAGCAGGATGGTGCAGGTACGTGATATGCGTGTGATTTATTTAAAATTGATAGCAGACTTGCGTGGCATCTACCGCACTCTCTCCTCCTCCCCCACCTGAGACCGGTGTTATGACAGAGTCAAGAAGATCGGAGATGGGAGAGGGCGAACGTGGCTGGCGCGGCCGGAGCTCCCCCCTGGGCGTTCAATCACACCTGGCTTGGATCCCACGGTGTGGGAGTGCCATAAAGGCCACATAATAAGGAGCCATTGCAGCCTGACACTAAGTCCCCCCAGGTAGAAACTTCACATAAAACACACATTGGGCTGATTACGTGATCCGAGTTATCACGTCAGTTGGCATCCCTTCAAGCCACCATTTCTAGAAAATCGTGATATTCACGTGTACAGGACGATGGTGAGTGTGTTATCTATGTAAAGGGGTAGGAAGTTTACACAGTATTCAACTTACCTTGTGGTTGCTTACCTTGGGGTCTTCTGCGTGGTTGTAGACGAAGCCTCGACTTGGAGAGGACGATGCGGTGATCCGTCCACACGTCTACACCGGGGATCGCATCTGTCATCAGCATGTTCTGTCGATGTCGCCTTTGGACGAGAACATAGTCGAACAGGTGCCAGTGTCTCGACCAAGAGTGTACCCAGGTCGATTTCACCGCACCGTGGAACGGAACAAGAGCTCATCATTGGGGGAGCGTAGGCGCTGATGATGGTGGCGAAAGTGTGTCCCGAAGAGGTAGGCGGAGGCTCATAAGGAGATAATAGATGCCCTACGGCAAACCGGGCAGACGTCCCACGATGTCGTTCCAGATGGCGTAGGTGACACCAGCATTACGTCGCTCTGTCTTTGGCAAGCCGCTCCAGAAGAAAACGTAGCTGGCATCCACCTCCTCCAGCTGACCCTGCTCAGAGAATCGGTTCACGCTCGGAGCAGAAATATCCACCTTGTAGCGCACCAGTTCTCGAGCGACTAGGACCGTCTTTCGTTTCGGTTGGTTTCCCCTGGGATTGCCTAAAAGGGCTCGTTCATTCCAGACTGCTATAGTGAGCTAGCTCACACCAGCAGTCCAGGGGCTACCCCAGAGGGTATAGCGGATGGGGGATTGAGAGGTGACTTGTTGTTGATGTTATTTATAGTTTTCCGACCGCATGTAATTGCAGTCTGCTAGCCACGGTCTGCTGCAGCTGTCGTGAGGCCCGGCATTTTTTTAGGACACCTTTTCTAGCCCCCTCCCTCACGAGGGTCTATGCAGTGCTGTCCCTAAAAAGGACTGCTCAGTGATCCCAGGTGGCTGCCGAACTTAACTATAGATTACGATTTGGGTTATTGAGCGAACGACCGATTAACCTGGGCCGCCTACGTGATTGCATGTCGCCCTTGCCGTAAGACATTTCCGACCGTGGGGGAGGAGGGAAGGGTGAGGAGAGTGGAAAAAGGGGAGGGGTATAAGTAAGAGTAAAGGAGATGAGAGAGTGAGAGAGAGAAGGTAAGAAAGGAAAGAGGAGGGGGAAGAGTAGAAACAGGAGGGGACAGGGAAGGACAGGGAGGACGGGAGAGTGGGTAGAGCAGGGGAATGGAGCAGACGTACCGAGTGTTGAGACGAGCACAAAAACTGGATACCCTCACCTGGTTTAGCCAGCCGGTCGTGGAGGTTACCCAGGGTATGGCCTCTGGAAAGAACCAGCTTCGAGGGGCTACATATGAGAGTTGGAAACCAGCTAGAGGCCGCCAGAGGAGCATTCAACCCTTATACGACATAGATGGAGCCACCAAATACTACCTGTGTGATTCTACCCATAACGAATAACCCCTACACCCAAATCGAAATTTCTCTGCACTTTAAGGAGGAGATCCTATAGTTTGCATTCAAATTGTAGTGCATGTGGTCCAGTTGTATATATATGTATATATATATATATATGTAAGTAGTGAAATATATATATATATATAATTATTATTAAGTGCAGGACATGGATTCAGGTGATTCGGACATGACTTTGTAGGGTCAGACCCGAAATTTTAATGCACATTTGGGTCGAAGACAATCAACCACTGTGGAAAAACCACGTAATGCCCATTCTACAAACAAGTAGTACTACAAGTAGCATGAATCTTATATGGCAAAGACGTTATACCGATACTGCTACTAGTACTTCTCACTAAAGGTGAACCGACTGACTCATTTACCGTCTATCAACTATGCAGTCCTGCAGTCGGTAGCACTAGTAGGCCGGCTTTTCCGTCCGCAGAACCGTAACCCTGACCCTGGGACTTGGCACAAAGCCACCCATATTTTACGTGGTTCCTCTTCTCCCCCTCCCCCGTCCAAAGTTGTCACTTGAATGCAATCTATTTAAATGGAACTGCTTTTCGGTCGTACGTGTGAGTGCTGTTTACATTTTATCTTCTCTGACTGGTTTATTTCTCATAAGCCATACTAACTTTGGACTCCAGTTTAGTAAAGAGTACTAGTGCGGTATGAGTATAAAATAATCCCAGTTATATTAGGGTGCGTCTTTCCGAAAAAAGGAACCAAGACTGGGGTTCATCTTTGGCCTATATGTTGTTGTCAGCTGGTAATATCCTATTTCCAGGTGGGAAATACCTGATATTTTAGGGAGGTTCTTTGGCCCCAGTAGACAACGAGCCCGGGCACCGCCTGCTCAGATCATAAATATGGGAAATCCCTTCGTTCTGCGTAACACGTGTCTGGGCTTTTAGCTAGAACCTATGTCGGAAGTACGGTATAATGTCTTTGCCATATAAGATTCATACTTCTTGTAGTACTACTTGTTTGTAGAATGGGCATTACGTGGTTTTTCCACAGTGGTTGATTGTCTTCGACCCAAATGTGCATTAAAATTTCGGGTCTGACCCTACAAAGTCATGTCCGAATCACCTGAATCCATGTCCTGCACTTAATAATAATTATATATATATATATTTCACTACTTACATATATATATATATATATACATATATATACAACTGGACCACATGCACTACAATTTGAATGCAAACTATGTGATCTCCTCCTTCAAGTGCAGAGAAATTTCGATTTGGGTGTAGGGGTTATTCGTTATGGGTAGAATCACACAGGTAGTATTTGGTGGCTCCATCTATCTCGTATAAGGGTTGAATTCTCCTGCGGCGGCCTCTAGCTGGTTTACAACTCTCATCTGTAGCCCCTCGAAGCTGGTTCTTTCCAGAGGCCATACCCTTGGTAACCTCCACGACCGGCGGGCTAAACCAGGTGAGGTTATCCAGGTTTGTGCTCGTCTCAACACCCGGTACGTCTGCTCCATTCCCCTGCTCTCCCCACTCTCCCGTCTTCCCTGTCCTTCCCAGTCCCCTCCTGTTTCTACTCTTCCACCTCCTCTTTCCTTTCTTTCCTTCTCTCTCACTCTCTCATCTCCTTTACTCTTACTTATACCCCCTCCCCTTTTCTCTCTCCCCTCACCTTTCCCTCCTCCCCATGGTCGGAAAAGTCTAACGGCAAGGGCGACATGCAATCAGGACCATCCACCGTACCCTCTGAGGTAGCCCCCGGACTGCTGGAGTGAGCTTGCTCACTATAGCAGTCTGGAATGAACGAGCCCTTTTAGACAATCCCAGGGGAAACCAACCGAAACGAAAGACGGTCCTAGTCGCTCGAGAACTGGTGCGCTACAAGGTGGATATTTCTGCTCCGAGCGTGAACCGATTCTCTGAGCAGGGTCAGCTGGAGGAGGTGGATGCCGGCTACGTCTTCTTCTGGAGCGGCTTGCCAAAGACAGAGCGACGTAATGCTGGTGTCACCTATGCCATCTGGAACGACATCGTGGGACGTCTGCCCGGTTTGCCGTAGGGCATCTATTCTCTCCTGATGAGCCTCCGCCTACCTCTTCGGGACACACTTTCGCCACCATCATCAGCGCCTACGCTCCCCCAATGACGAGCTCTGATGCGGCAAAGGACAAATTCTACGAGGACCTGCACGCCCTGCAGGCCACTGTGCCGAAAGAGGACAAGTTAATTGTCCTTGGTACTTTCAACGCCCGTGTCGGGACGGACCGCTGTCTGATAGAGAGGGCTGGGTCCCCGTGATCTCGGTAGCCGTAACGATAACGGCCTCCTTCTTCTCCGAACGTGTGCAGAACACCGTCTCCTGCTGACCAACACCTTGTTCCGTCTCCCGGTGCGCTAAAATCGACCTGGATAAACTATTGCTCGAGACACTGGCACCTGTTAGACTATGTTTTCGTCCAAAAACGACATCGACAGAACATGATGATGACAAATGCCTTCCCCGGTGTAGACGTGTGGACGGATCATCGCACCGTACTGTCCAAGTTGAATCTTCGTCTACAACCACGCAGAAGACCCCAAGGTAAGCAACCACAAGGTAAGTTGAATACCGTGTAAACTTCCTACACCTTTACATAGGCAACACACTCACCATCGTCCTGTACACGTGAATATCACCATTTTCTAGAAATCGTGGCTTGGAAGGATGCCAACTGACGTGATAACTCGGATCCCGTGGTCAGCCGAATGTGTGTTTTGTGTTGAGTTTCTACCTGGTGGACTGAGTGTCAGGCTGCAATGGCTCCTTATTATGAGGCCTTTATGGCACTCCTACTTCGTGGGATTCGGGCCAGGTGCGGTGGTATGCCCAGGGGGGAGCTCCAGCCACCTCCGCCCTCTCCCATCTCCAATTTTATTGACTCTGTCATAACACCGGGCTCATGTGGGTTAGGAGGAGAGATTTCGATAGATGCCATGCAAGTTTTCTATCAATTTAAAATAAATCACGCGCATGTCACGAACCTGCACCATCCTTCTGTGGAGCATATGGTGGACATGTAAAAATCCACGGTCAATCGTGGTGAGCAGGCTGGCGAGCATAATTGGATTGATTGAAATCCTTACCAAATCAGTGAGTGTCAAGCGCTTATTTGTCTTGTGTACACACCTCACTGCACAGGGCATACGACCATAAAACATCTGTCTGCATCTTACATGTTGCATCCTTACCAACAGCCCAGTGCATTATATTAGGCATATGTCCTACGTGACAACGCTCGTTTACAAGCAGTAGCAAGGTGGCTGGTAGGCGGTCGGTCGGTCGGACAGAATAGGATCGACTAAGATCTTAACCACATCAGTGTGTCACGTGCTTGTTTGACTTTGTATATACCACACTGCACAAGGTATATGATTAACTGATGATCGGTTATAACCATGAAAGATCTATCTGCGTCTTGCTTATTGAACCATAAGCAACATAACTTTGTCTTATTTATTGCACGTGACCTATGACATAACGTTATTTAATTTCCAGTAGCTAGCGGACGGGTGGGCAAACATCATTTTTAGCCCAGTCAGCATGGCCATACCGTCTTAGTTGAAGGCTTCAAACTGCGTTTTTGCATAAAGCAACCAAACACAATGTTCAGACCCACTGAGGAGCCAAACCCCTCGTTGCTGTGTCACGCAGCAGCAGAAACATCAGTGAAACACGTATCTGGGCTTTTAGCTAGTACCTTTGTCGGAAGTACGGTATAATGTCTTTGCCATATAAGATTCATACTACTTGTAGTACTACTTGTTTGTAGAATGGGCATTACGTGGTAATTCCACAGTGGTTGATTGTCTTCGACCCAAATGTTCATTGACATTTCGGGTCTGATCCTAAAACGTCATGTCCGAATTACCCGACTCCATGTCCTGCACTTAATAATTTCAGAAATTATTTCACCCGATTATTCTCTGGAGTCCATATACAAGAAACCGCATAGAGAACGCTGGGGGACCCACTGAGGAGCCAAACCCCTCGTTGCTGTGTCACGCAGCAGCAGAAACATCGGCGAAACACGTGTCTGGGCTTTAAGCTAGTACCTATGTCGGAGGTACGGTATAATGTCTTTGCCATATAAGATTCATACTACTTGTAGTACTACTTGTTTGTAGAATGGGCATTACGTGGTTATTTCACAGTGGTTGATTGTCTTCGACCCAAATGTTCATTAAAATCTTCGTGTCTGACTCTAAAAAGTCATGTCCGAATCACCTGACTCCATGTCCTGCACTTAATACTTTCAGAAATTATTTCCCCGATATATATATATATATATAAATATATATATATATATATATATAAAAGGCAGCATCAATAAAGTGACCGATACGAGGTATTATAAATGAGCATTTAATGGTCGTTAAAGTCTCATAATTAGAACTTTGTACGACTTAAAGTAGACTGTATTCAGGTGTATTATTTATAACGATGTCAATTGGTACCGAATTGATAGAAGAAATATATTTGTTGCATATTTTTATTAAAATAGATTTGCATTTTTATGAACACTGAAAATCAATGATAAAAATCCATACCACCTCCTTAGCAACGTTTTGCAATAGAGGCGTTTTACAGATGACAGAAAAAATTTCGTTTAAAAGCTGATATCCTGATGTGTGTGAAATATCTTGAGATAAATCAGCAAAATCATCAAACATACAAACGTACCTAGGTTTTTCGTTCGAATCCAAAAGACAGTTCCAAATTTCATTTGCAATTTTATGAGATGGGGTATCTACTGCACATTCCCAATACGTTGAGAAACTTGAAGGACTAAGTTACGTTTATTAAAAGCAAGAATTTCACTAACATACAAAGCCCATTTCGATAAGAGCATTTTGACGGCATGGGTTTGTCGATCGATCTAGTGGCCGTATGTTTAACACGTTAGTGTCATTACCCAGTTAACCATTACGTAAATCAACGGTTTCAATTCATTGCACAGGGGACCCTCTTAATAGGCAAGAAATTGGATATCATTATCGGGTCCTGGACTAAATGTGCACGTCTTTATTTGAAAGCTGATGTAAAACGGATCACGAAATTGATTGAACTGACCTCTGACGTATTTGCGCATATCTTTCTGTGAAGTCGGGTGATCTTCAAGCTAGAAGTGAAGTCGTAGCCACGTACGACATCACTTGACACCTCGAACAGACCAAGTTGACTGCGTTGGGGCGTCCCAAGAAATTGCAAATATGTAGGCTAGATTGTGGGTCGGACCGCCCTACAAGACAATACTGACCAGAGGGTGATCCACAACCGGTCAGATGAGAGATAAACTTAAAAAATTCCTTCGAGTTTCTGGGCTTAGTCCTGGGCATTGCATTTATTGTTAAATGCAGTCACGTTTGAATGGTTTTCTTGCGATTTTCCCCAAAAAGTCAAAACTTTACTTAGTTTACAATCTGTCTCTGTGCCCAATTCCAGGGAAATTATAATGAGTTTTCTGATAACGGTCAGGATTAGAATTAAATTTTTGGTTTATCTTGGCTTTAAGGTAAGTTATAATTAAAATTAGGGATAAGGTGTCACTTGGTACTAACTAGAGTTGAGTTTTATGTTTAAGCTAGTATCAGGGTAATATTCAATCCTCTCGTGGCGTCCCTATTCCCTAGAACGCTTGAGGGGGCCAGTTAGGTAATCCTTATTGGATTCTTTCACACTGTCCCCTGTACCGCATCGGATCAATGACCTTCTCTACTAATTCGCTAACATTTAAATCCAGTCTGATCGTAATTCCTATAGACACTCCGAGAAATAAATACACTTTAAACTAATAATCAACAATCTTAAGGGAAATTAAAATACCTTTTTTTAATATTAAATATAAATATAACTTTGTTTAGAAATAGCATTTTTTGGGAAACCGATAGATAACGAAAACGTGTAACGTCGTACTAAATAGAATGTTCACGGGAAATCGTAAAGAAACCATTTTTGTATATATTAAAGCCCTATGAAAGTAAGCCACGTGCATTTAGAAAGCTAATGTCTTTTAAGTGGTGACTACCCGCAGTTGGTTTAATAGCAAAATGCTTTGGTGGGTAGGCCCATGTTATTTCCATTAGCAGCGCCCTTTGCAATATTAGGAAGCCTTAGGTGGCATTTGGCGATTCTGGGTTGTAGAACGGGGTGACTCGCGCAGGCGTTAGCAAATCCGATCCGCCATTGCCGGTGATTGGCTGGTTTTATTTTAGAAATACGCGGCTTGGCAGATGCTCTGTACCGATCGATGTAAGCAGGAGAGGATGTGAATGGTAGAGAGAGAAGAAAAGATTGCGCGGAAATCTACCTGATGCTCAACTAGAGCAAAAATAAGCGTTGTTCTTGAGTGCTTTAAATGATCAGGGATTAACCGCCGATGCCGCTGTCACGATATCAACTGAGCTATTAACAGCCACTCAACGACACATTAAACGAATTTCCAACAAACTGAGGGTAAACACGGCTTTTTAGTAGAAACCTTCAGTTCAAACAAAACCTTATTGAGACGTGATAAAATATCACTATCAAAATTACCTTATCTATATTTCCGGTTTTTGATTACAGTGAACTGCAGGCTTTCCTTGATATATCGGCGAATTCTTCAAGATTTTCGCCGTTTTCGATCTATAGGTCACGACCTTAGAATATGTTCCATTACTGTTTCATAAACTTCATAATAAGGTATTTTTTAAAAGCATTTAACAATCTAGTGATTCTTTTGATATTCTCTCTAATGCATATGGCCATTTGTTTAATATTTGTAGGCGCACGCAAATATGCAAGTTTATCGATGAAAAATTCAAACGTCCCCTAAGGAGTAAAATGAGGCGCCGGGAAGTCATATGGTATCCCGATATGGGCTTAATGAATCGGGATTCGTTTGTACTTTATTAAATAATAAAATCCTACTTTATACAGATGTTCTGTTCGGTTTAATGAAGACGTACATTGCTGAAAAAGACTAGGGAGACTTAAATGGTCATTTCTGGTCAAGCCGTCATCAGCCAGCTAAACCCAACCTCAGGTAGTGCATCAATCGCAGCTTGAACCCGCGACCTAGTGATGAGATGTCAAGCGCTCCAATTCATTTCGACACTGGATCATTGTCTTGCAGGATTAGCTTCGGCCAGCCGACTGGAAATCCGCATGGATTACGCCGCTTTATAAGGGTGGAAGCCGGGTCTCTGTAAACAATTATCGACCGGTCAGCCTAAATTTAGTTTGCTGCAAAAACATGGAAAAAATAATTAACCAACAACAAATGCAGTTCTTCGAACATAACAATCTGTTATCGGAAGCCCAGCACGGTTTCCGTAGAGGTAGATCCTGCGTCACAAATTCGCTCTTCTGTTTAGAACGTTGGACTGAAGCGGTCAATAGTGGAAATACGGTGCATGCAGTCTATATAGACTACAAAAAGGCTTTTGATAGCGAGCCGCACACCGCCTTCTTTATAAACTCAACCGCCAACGAACTGGACTGTGATATTGCCATGTTTGCCGATGATCTCAAACTTTGGCGCGTGATTCAAACTACGGCTGATGAAGAGAACTTGCAGGCAAACTTAAATCGACTCCAGAAATGGTCAAATGACTGGTTCTTGCCGTTTAATGAGAGCAAGTGCAACATAATACGAGTCGGGAAAAGCAATCCTTCGAACCGTACGGTTTACAGTCTGAATGGCATTCCATTGAAAGAAGTGGATGTACAAAAGGACCTTGGAGTCTGGATCACGCCCTCGCTTAAACACTCCCTACATTGCGCAAAGGTAGCGAAGTCAGCCATGTCAATTCTGTACCTCGTTAAACGAGCTTTTGCAGCCTTCACTACCGACTGCATCGCTAAAGTCTTCGGAAAATTCGTGCGAGCACAGTTGGAGTCCGCTATCCAAGCTTGGAGACCCTGGGTGGCGAAGGACATCAACATCCTCGGAAAGGTCCAAAGGCGAGCAACAAAACTTGTCCTTGGACATGGCTCACAGCCTTATGAAACACGGCTGTCGAGTCTCAATCTCATTCCCTTGCGCTATAGATAGCTTCGGGGGGACCTGATACTAACATTCCGCATACTACGCGTCCAGGACTGTTGTCTTGTCCCAGATAATTTCTTCGAGTTAGCAAAAACAACGAACTTGAGGGGTCATCCTCTCAAATTACGTGTGACTGGAGCAAGGCTAGACACTCGGAAGTATTTCTTCTCCAAAAGAGTATTCGAAGCTTGGAATAGTTTTCCTCTGGATGTTGTTATGTCGGACTCCTTGGGGGTTTTTAATCGAAAGTTAGATCGATATAATTGTGCGAGCTACAACACTAACTGAAACCTGCAACTGTGACGTCAGCAAATAAGGCATTTATGATACTACTATCTATATTTGAGTAACATTTGTTTATGTTTGTTATTTTCGTTTGAGGGCTTGCATTCTCCCATTATTCCCATGCTGGGGTCCTCGAGGTCTTCGCTGCTTAACTTATTTGCATACCTTAGTGACAACATGAGTGTTCGCATCAGCTGGACCTGGCGACTGTCGTCCATGAGGTGTATGAACGTTCTCCCTTGGTTCGAACCGCAATGGACCGAGGATGATCTAGACATATATTTCCGCCTTTGAAATCCCTCAACGGACTCTGCCATCAGCAAGGGAGAATCTGGCTGATACATGTGACCTCCAAAATGCTCCCCATTGGACCCCCCAAGGGCGAAAGTTTTTTTCTCCTTAATATCACCGGGAGTTTCTTTCACTGTCTGCTCTTTTTCAACTATGTTCCACTATGTTGGCCTCACCAACATATCGAGATACTATTTTTTTGATACCACAACTCGCATGTACAAATAGGGAATTCAAAGGTGACTCACCTTCATCTCCCTTAAATATACTGATACTTATTCTGATACTTTTATATGGACAAAACCTTATTAAATGTTTGATTCTTGAAGACTATTTGCCTATTCTTTAACGTTGAAGAGGGTTTTTCATTATTCTGCATCTCCTCTGCCAATATTCCCCTTCTGAAAGAACCTTTACTACCTCAATGATTCCCTATCCGGCCTTTGAATGCCTCTTTCTGTTATTGCATGCCATTAATCCATGCCCAATCACATCGAATCCAAATGGTGTCCTACGTTACCACGTTGCATCCTCTCGTTGCAAGTCTATCGCAGTAAACGTTTTTTCGATTCTCTTGCAGGTATTGCAGGAATAAGCTCGTTCTCTGCTTAACTCATAAACGTAGTTAAAATCGATTTTGTTAGCCATTACTAATGAAGGTACGTTTAGCTCACAGTATTGTCCTTTTATATCACAAAGCTGATAAAAAAAATTGGTCTTGATCAGAGATATCATATAGGGTGGGAAAATTGTTGGATATCTCAAAACATTTGATTTCACTAAATAACGGCTTTTTCCTCTTGGCTAATGAACGCTCACCGATCGGTTACAGGAAACAATGATCGCTTTCTGCTTTAAAGGTTACTCTTGAGCACCACCAACAGCTGCACAGCCACTAGAAAAAGACAAGGGAATGCGATATATGCGGAATGTGAGTATCAGGTCTCCCCGAAGCTGTCTATACCGCAAGGAAAAGAGATTGAGATTCGACAGCCGAGTTTCGTAAGGCTGTGAGCCATGTCAAAGGCAAGTTTGGCTTCTCGCCTTTGGACAGCTTCGAGGATGTTGATCTCCTTCGCCGTCTTGGGTCTCCAAGTTTCGATAGCGGACTCCGACTGCAGCTACACGACGTTTCCGAAGACTTTGGTGAAGCAGTCGGTATTTAAGGCTGAAAAATCTCGTTTGAGGAGGTACAGAATCGACATGGCTGACTTCGCTACATTTGCGCAATGTAGGGAGAGTTTAAGCGAGGGCGTGATCCAGAAACCCAGGTACTTTTTGGCATCCACTAGTTTCAATGGAATGCCATTTAGTCGCTAAACCATACGATTCGAAGGATTGCTTTTTCCCGACTCGTATGATGTTGCGCTTGCTCTCATTAACTTGACAATTTCTGGAGTAAATTTAAGTTTGACTGCAAGTTCTCTTCGTCAGCCGGAGTTTGAACGACGCGCCGAAATTTAAGATAATCGAACAAACATGGCACTATCGCAGTCCAGTTCGTTGGCATAATCGTTGATGTAGACAATGAACAAAATAGGGCCTAGAACACAGCCTTGGGGAACACCACTCTCAACCTCAATCTTGGCCGACTGTTTGTCGCTGATATGGACAGTTTGTGAGCGGCCAGTTAAGAAGTTTTCTATCCATTTCAGAAGTCTATCTCTTACGCCTATGCGGTTGATTTTATAAAGAAGGCGGTGTGCTGCTCGCTATCAAAAGCCTTATTGAAGTCTACATAGACTGCGTGCACCTTATTTCCACTATCGACCGCTTCAGTCCAACGTTCTAAACAGTAGAGCGAATTTGTGACGCAGGATCTACCTCTACGGAAACCGTGCTGGGCTTCGGATAGCAGATTGTTATGTTCGAAAAACTGCATTAGTTGTTGCTTAATTATTTTTTCCATGATTTTGCAGCAAACTGAAGTTAGGCTGACCGGTCGATTATTGTTTGCAGAGACCCGGCTTCCACCCTTATAGAGCGGCGTAATCCATGCGGATTTCATATCGGCTGGTAGACTTCCGATTTCCCCGGAAAAAGTTTGCCATCGGGCGCGAGCCAAACTTTACTCGGTCCACTGCGTCCCTATTCCCTAGAACGCTTGAGGGGGCCAGTTAGGTAATCCTTATTGGATTCTTTCACACTGTCCCCTGTACCGCATCGGATCAATGACCTTCTCTACTAATTCGCTAACATTTAAATCGAGTCTGATCGTTATTCATATAGTCCCTCCGAGAAATAAATACACTTTAAAATAATAATCAACAATCTTAAGGGAATTTAAAATACCTTTTTTTTAATATTAAATATAAATATAACTTTGTTTAGAAATAGCATTTTTTGGGAAACCGATAGATAACGAAAACGTGTAACGTCGTACTAAATAGAATGTTCAAGGGAAATCGTAAAGAAACCATTTTGTATATATTAAAGCCCTATGAAAGTAAGCCACGTGCATTTAGAAAGCTAATGTCTTTTAAGTGGTGACTACCCGCAGTTGGTTTAATAGCAAAATGCTTTGGTGGGTAGGCCCATGTTATTTCCATTAGCAGCGCCCTTTGCAATATTAGGAAGCCTTAGGTGGCATTTGGCGATTCTGGGTTGTAGAACGGGGTGACTCGCGTAGGCGTTGGAAAATCCGCTCCGCCATTGCCGGTGATTGGCTGGTTTTATTTTAGAAATACGCGGCTTGGCAGATGCTCTGTACCGATCGATGTAAGCAGGAGAGGATGTGAATGGTAGAGAGAGAAGAAAAGATTGCGCTGAAATCTACCTGATGCATAACTAGAGCAAAAATAAGCGTTGTTCTTGAGTGCTTTAAATGATCAAGGATTTACCGCCGATGCCTCCGTCACAACATCAACTGATTAATTAACACCCACTCAACGAAACGAATTTCCAACAAGCTGATGGTGAAAATGGCTTTTCAGTTGATACCCTCAGTGCAAACAAAACCTTATTGAGACGTGATAAAATATCACTATCAAAATTACCTTATCTTTATTTCCGGTATTTGATTACAGTGCACTGCAGGATTTTCTAAATATATTGGCGAATTCTTCAAGATTTTCGCCGTTTTCGATCAATAGGTCACGACCTTAGAATATGTTCCATGTGTTTATCATAAACTTCATAATAAGGTATTTTTTAAAAGCATTTAACAATCTAGCGAGTCTTTGGATATTCTCTCTAATTTATATGGCCATTTGTTTAATATTTGTAGGCGCACCCAAATATGCAAGTTTATCGATGAGAAATTCAAACGTCCCCTAAGGAGTACAATGAGGCGCCGGGAAGTAATGTGGTATCCCGATATGGGCTAAATGAATAGGGATTCGTTTGTACTTTATTAAAAAAAAAATCCTACTTAATAAAGATTTTCTGTTCGGTTTTATGAAGACTTACATTGCTGAAAACGACTAGGGAGACTTAAATGGCCATTTCTGGTCAAGCCGTCATCAGTCAGCTAAACCCAACCTCAGGTAGTGCATCAATCGCGGCTTGAACCCGCGACTTATTGATGAGATGTCAAGCGCTCCAATTCATTTCGACACTGGATCATTGTCTTGCAGGATTAGCTTCGGCATATAGACATTCGTTGATGAATGCCCACCGATTGGTTACGGTGCACTGCCTGCAGTTGCCTGTCTAATGACGGCTCATGAACAGCACATGGTCATTCTAGTCTCCACAGTCTTTGGTAACAATGTTTATTTTCCTATATTATAACGGACTTGATGTATATTATTCTTACAAAAAAGGCTTTCTGAGCCTCCTCTTCATTCCTGACCATTTCCTGAGTTAATTTTTCGAATGCCCTGAAAATTTCTTTATCCCACCTCAGCCGAGGATTTCGGACCACGATTACCAGTATGTGGAATGCCTTGTGCAGTAAGGATATATAGTACTAAAGTTCGTGCGATACCTTCACGGTGGTTAGGAACTTGTGCAATCCCATTCGTAAAATTTAAGGTGCTAGAGGTTACCACGGAAGACACAGACTGACCAAGTGCTCCAAATGTTAACACAGGTTTCATTTCATCTTCGGTATATAAGCCACTCCCAAAAAGCGCAATGTACGAGTTGTTCAAGCCTGAACAAGTATTCAGAATGATGTTTTGGAATTTGATTTCCTGCTTTGGCAGTTACCTTGGCAGGTGTTTAATTGACCTGGCTGCCATGTGCCTATTGTGTTCGCCCGATGTACTACCATCCGACACCGCACGTAAATTCATGAACACAATCTGAAGTAGCGTGCACTGGCAAGGCATCCTTATCTCGTGGGATAGGTAACGACTTAGTAGGAGTGCAAAACTTTAGTACGGCAGCATTGAATGTCCCTTCAATGAGACATCGCAGCCCTCCCTGACAGTAGTTAAAATTTTGTCACCTTCTACAGACAACGATATAAAAAGGGCTTTTTCGGTATTGAATAGTCCGTCATTTTGACCGTAAAGGGCTTTTATACTTGCCAGTGAATGTCTTGGATATTTTTGCGGAATTTAAATTGATTAAAATCAGGTTTTTTTGCATTCCATGTTTCAACAGAGCAGATATTTCATGCGATTTGGAAAAGAGTGTAAAGTAAGTGACGTTTCCATTTTTTGGGGTAAATCTCAAGAAAACCATTCAAACGTGACTGCATTTGAATACAAATTCAATGCCCAGGACTAAGCGCAGAAACTAAAAGAAATTCTTTAAGTTGATCTCTAATCTGACCGATTGTGGATCTCCCTCTGGCCAGTACTGTCTTGTAGAGCGGTCCAACCCACAATCTAGCCTACATATTTGCAATTTCTTGGGACGCCCCAACGCAGTCAACTTGGTCTGTTCGAGGTGTCAAGTGATGTCGTCCGTGTTTACGACTTCACTTCTAGCTTACAGATCAGCCGACTTCACTGAAAGATATGCGCAAACACGTTCGAGGTCTGTTCAATCAATGGCGTGATCCGTTTTACATCAGCTGTCAAATAAAGACGTACACATTTAGTCCAGGACCCGTTAATGGTTCCCAATTACTTGCCTATTAAGAGAGTCCCCTGTGCAATGAATTGAAACCGTTTATTAACGCAACGCTTAACTGCGTTTTGACATGAACGAGTTAAACATACGGCCACTAGATCGATCGACAAACCCATGCCATCAAAAGGCTCTTATCAAAATGGGCTTTGCTTGTTCGTGGAATTTGTGCTTTTAATAGACGTAAATTAGTCCTTCAAGTTTCTCAACGTATTGGGAATTTGCAGTAGGTACCCGATCTCATAAAATTGCAAATAAAATTCGGAACTGTATTTTTGATTCGAATAAAAAATCAAGGTAAGGTTGTATGCTTGATGATTCTGCAGATTTATCTCAAGATGTTTCATTCACATAAGGATATCGGCTTTTGAACGAAATACTTTCTGACCATCTGTAAAACGCATCCATTGCAAAACGTTGCTATGCATTTTTATCATTGATTTCATTGTTCATATAAATTCAAATTTTTGTTAAAGAAAATATGGAACACATATATTTATTCTCTTGATTCGTTACCAATTGACGTCTTTCTAAATAAAATAGCTGAAAAAATTGTAATTTAAACTGTAAAAAGTTTCTAATAATGAGATTTGACGACCATTAAATGCTCATTTATAACACATCTTATCGGTCAATTTATTGATTCAGTATCAGTGTCAGTATATTTGGGGCTGAATAAAATGAGTTACCTTTGAGACAACTGGGTGGAACATGGTGGAAAAAACCAGACAGTAAATAACATACTCCCAGTGATATTTAAGAAAAAAATACTGTCGCCCTTTGGGGGGGGGTTTGTCCGACGGCGGGTTAACGCGGATGTCACCTGGATTATCCCCGAAGTGCGGAAGATGCAGCCAAACACTTCCTTGCTGGTTTCAGATTCTACTGAGTGATCGCAAGGCAGAAATATCCGCCCAGATCATCCTCAGTCCGTTGCAGTTCAAACCAAGGGAGAACGTTCTTAGGCCGCATGGACTATGGCCGCCAGGTTCAGTTGATGCGAACGCTCACGGTCTTACCAATGTGTGCCGATAGTTAAGCCGGTAAGACCTCGGGGACCTCCGAATTGGAAGAGTGCAAGCCCTCGAATGAAAATAATAAAACAAAGAAATGTTACTCAAATATAGCTAGTGTGTTATGAATACCTTATTTCGGAGGTCGCCCTTGGAGCTTTCAGCTCAAGCTGTAGCTCGCACAATTATATCGATTTAATCCTATCACAGGACTGGAAATATGCGCCACGAGCTCGTTGTCTTGCCGGTTTCGATCGGGAATATTAACAATGGTAGTTGGGTACTCACCGATCGGTTACAGGACTCACTCGCCCCTTTGTGCCTTGGGGTTCACTCTTAAGCCCCGCCAGCAGTCGTGAGGCAGCTTAGGATATAACCAGAATACCATGACCGACAAAGACAAGGGAGACTGGAATGGCCATGTCTGGCTTATAAGCCGTCATCAGCCAGCCATACCCAACCCCAGGCGCATCGGCACCCGAGGCTCGAACTCGCGACCTTGTTGGAGAGAGGTCCAGTGCTCTGCCTACTGCACCACTAGCTCGTTGTCTTGCCGGTTTCGATCGGGAATATAAACAATTTTAGTTGGGCGCTCACCGATCGGTTACAGAACTCACTCGTGCCGTTGTGCCTTGGGGCTAACTCTCAAGCCCCGCCAGCAGCCATGAGGCAGCTTAGGATATAGCCAGAATACCATGACCGACAAAGAAAAGGGAGACTGGAATGGCCATTTCTGGCTTATTAGCCGTCATCAGCCAGCCATACCAACCCCGGGCGTTGCAGCGCCCGAGGCTCGAACTCGCAACCTTGTTGAAGAGAAGTCCAGCGCTCTACCTACTGCGCCACTAGCTCGTTGTCTTGCCGGTTTCGGTCGGGAATATTAACAATGTTAGTTGGGCGCTCACCGATCGGTTACAGAACTCACTCATCCCGTTGTGCCTTGGGGCTAACTCTCAATCCCCGCCAGCAGCTTTGAGGCAGCTAAGTATATAGGCAGAATAACATGACCGACAAAGACAAGGGAGACTGGAATGGCTATTTCTGGCTTATTAGTTATCATCAGCCAGCCATACCCAACACCAGGCTCTTCGGTGCCAGAGGCTTGAACTCGCGACCTTGTTGGGCAGAAGTCTAACGCTCTACCCACTGCGCCATGAGCTCGTTTTCTTGCCGGTTTTGATCGGGAATATTAACAATGGTAGTTGGGCGCTCACCACACGGTTAGAGGACTCACTCCTCCCGTTGTGCCTTGGGGCTAACTCTCAAGCCCCGCCAGCAGCCGTGAGGCAGCTTAAGTTATAGGCAGAATAACATGACCGACAAAAACAAGGGAGACTGGAATTCCAATTTCTGGCTTATTAGCCATCATCAGAAAGCCATACACAACCCCAGGCGCTGCGGCGCACGATCCTCGAACTCGCGACTTTGTTGGGCATAAGTCCAACGCTCTACCCACTGCGCCACGAGCTCGTTGTCTTGTTGGTTTCGATCGGGAATATGTACGATGGTAATGGGGCGCTAACCGATCGGTAATAGGACTTACTCGTCCAGGTGTGCCTCTGGGCTAACTTTGAATACTCACTATTTTCTATACCAGCAAGACCCACGAAAATCAGAAGGAATATCTGGCAAGGCGATTTCGGTGGAAGGAGGGCCAAACTCATGCGCACACAGTGGGAACCTTTATTCTTTGGAAACCTAACCAAGGACTGGCAAACGCTTCGGGACATACTACACAGGCTCATCAAAAATCACTGTCCGATTTTGAAAAAAAGGTTAACCAACAGACCGCGATGGCTTACGCAGGCCTTAAAAATCAAAGTTAACAAAAAGCGGAGATTGTGGAAAAAATCGCTTACGGACGGAACTCCTGCATCTCTAAATGCGTTAAAAAACGCAGAGAAATCGGGTCAAGGGCCTTATTGTTCGAACAAGACAGAATTTCGAAGTGGACCTGCTGAACCGGGCCCCTGTGAACCTGAAATTGTTTAATGGTTATCTCAGGCAGAACACACGGAACAAGGATCCGAAACCCCTGCTGAGGACCGCCGATGGCATAGACTATACTTAAAACGGTGCGAAGGCTGATCAACTTTCGGAATTTTTCCAGTCTGTTTTCACAAAGGAAACGGGATACGATTACCCTACCGATGGTTACGAAGTGCATACAATAGTCGAGACTGTTCATTTCACCGAAACTACTGTCCTCAAGGAACTTTTGGGGTTAAAGGAATCTAAGTCATCGGGTCCCGATGAAGTACCTGCCAAGCTGTTGAAAGAGCTCACGAGAGAGTTGGCAAAACCACTCTCTACGCTTTTCCAAACATCCTTCCAGACCGGAAGTCTACCAGCCGACTGGAAATGCGGATGGATTACGCCACTTTATAAGTGTGGAAGCCGGGTCTCAGCAAACAATTATCGATCGGTCAGTCTTCTACAAAATCACGGAAAAAATAATTATGCAACAACTAATGCAGTTCTTCGAACATAACAATCTGCTATCCGAGGTCCAGCACGGTTTCCGTAGAGGTAGATTCTGCGTCACATATATGCTCTACTGTTTAGAACGTTGAAATGAAGCGGTCGATAGAGGAAATACGGTGCACGCAGTCTATATCGACTCCTAAAAGGCTTCTGATAGCGTGCTTCATCACCGCCTTCTTTATACACTCAACTGTATAGGCGTAAGAGGTAGACTTTTGGCATGGATAGAAATCTTCTTAACTGGCCGCTCGAAAATTGTCCACATCAGCGACAAACAGTCGGCCAAGGTTGAGGTTAAAAGTGGTGTTCCACAAGGCTCTATTCTAGGCCCGTTTTTGTTCATTGTCTACATCAACGATTGTGCCAACGAACGGGACTGCGATAGTGCCAAGTTTGTCGATGATCTTAAATTTTGGCCCTTTGTTCAAACTCCGGCTGACAAAAAGAACTTGCAGGCAAACTTAAATCGACTCCAGAAATAGTCAAATGACTGGCTCTTGCCGTTTAATGAGAGCAAGCGCAACATCATACGAGTCGGGAAAAGCAATCCTTCAAACTGTCTGGTTAACAGTCTAAATGGCATTTCATTGAAAGAAGTGGATGCCAAAAAGGACCTGGTAGTCTGGATCACGCCTTTGCTTAAGCCCTCCCTACATTGCGCAAAGGTAGCGAAGTCAGCCATGTCGATTCTGTACCTCGTTAAGCAAGCTTTCGCAGCCTTCACTAACGACTGCTTCGCTTTAAGTCTTCGGAACATTCGTGGAGTCCGCTGTCCAAGCTTGGGGACCCTGGGTGGCGAAGGACATCAACATTCTCGAAAAGGTTCAAAGGCGAGCAACCAAACTTGTCCTTGGACATGGCTCACAGCCTTATGAAACACGGCTGTCAGAATTTCAATCTTTTTCCCTTGTGCTATAGACAGCTTACCGGGAACCTGATACTTATATTCCGCATACTACGCGTCCAGGACTGTTGTCTCGTCCCAGGTGATTTCTTCGAGTTAGCAACAACAACGAACTTAATAGGTCATCCTCTCAAATTACGTGTGACTGGAGCAAGGATAGACACTCGGAAGTACTTCTTCTCCAAAAGAGTAGCCGAAGCTTGGAGTACTCCTTCTCTGGATGTTGTTATGTCAGACTCCTTGGACGTTTTTATGCGAAAATTAGATCGATATAATGGTGCGAGCTACAACACTAACTGAAATCTGCGAGAGTGACGTCAGAAAAGGTATATATGATACTGCTAGCTATATTTAAGTAACATTTATTTGTTTGTTATTTTGTTTGAGATCTTTCACTCTTCCATAATTCCCATGGTGGGGTCCTCGAGGTCTTCGCTGCTTAATTATTTGCACACCTTGGTGACACCATGAGTGTTCGCATCAGCCGGAACTGGCGGCCGTCGTCCATGAGGGAGTTTTTTTCACGGCCTAGTGTTTTTCAACTATGTTCCACTTTGTTGGCCTCACCAACATATCATGTATACTGATACTGATACTGATACTGACCTACTCAAAACTTCAATTTTCAAATGTATGCCTACCATTTTGAGGGGAATTCAACTAATAAAATGTGTAAATTATGCTTGATAATGAAATATTGGTAAACTGTGCTTTATCGTCGATTTTGAATCGATTTTAATGGTTGGAAAAGTTACATTCCCTTAATATAAACCTCCATTGCCTAACTTGCAATCCTCTAATCTGCAGCAACTCAATACCCTACCGATGGTTTCGAAGTGGATACAATAGTCGAGACTGTTCATCTCACCGCTTCTTAATTATTTGCACACATAGGTGACACCGTGAGTGTTCGCATCAGCTGGACCTGGCGACCATCGTCCATGAGGTGTGTGAACGTTCTCCCATTGGTTTAAACCGCAACGGTCCGAGGATGAGCTGGGCGGATATATCCGCCTTTGAAATCACTCAACGGACTCTGCTATCAGCAAGGGAGAATCTGGCCGATTTATGTGACCTCCGAAATGCCCCCCGTTGGACCCCCCCAAGGGCGACAGTTTTTTTCGTCTAAATATCACCGGGAGTTTTTTTTTCACTGGCCTCGCCAACATATCGAGATACTATTTTTTGATGCCACAACTCGCATGTACAAATAGGGAACTCAAAGGTGACTCACCTACATCTCCTTCATGCATACTGATACTGATACATTATGCTTGTGATGGGGCTTTTAGGGGTGTGTTTTCACGGCAGACAAGCAGTGAAATGTACGAAGGGAACAATAAATAAATAAATAAATGTCAGCACTTTTTCTTGATTTTCCTACAAATCGGCAGTGAAAATGAGCATAATACCATAAAAAAGCAAATACCATGATTTTGAAGGTATTAAAATTAATAAATTTCATAATAAAACAACATTGTGGATATCTTTGAACGAATGCAGTTCGTAAAACACATAGTGTTCATTCCCGTAGCGCTGAAATAATGAGTCATCATTCTAAAACCTATCAAGTTCACCACCCTCATCAGCGCCTACGCTCCCCCAATCACGAGCTCTGATGCGGCGAAGGACGAATTCTGCGAGGACCTGCATGCCCTGTTTGCGACTGTGGAGAAGGTGGACAAGTTAATTGTCCTTCGTGACATCAACGCTAGCGTCGGGATGGACCACGCTATCTAGCAGGGAGTACAGGGTCCTCACGGTCTCGATAGCTGTAACGATAACGGCCTCCTTTTTCGAACGTGTGCGGAACACCGTCTCCTGCTGACCAACACCTTCTTCCGCCTTCCGACGCGGGAGAAGGCCACGTGGATGCACCCTCGGTCGCGGTGCTGGCAGCTGCTGGACCATGTTCTCGTACGGAGGCGAGATCGACAGGACGTGCTGGTTACCAAGGCGATCGGCGATGCCGATGGTTGGACAGATCACTACCTCGTTATTTCCAAGATGAGGCTCCAACTGCAACCCCGACGAAGGCCCCAAGGTAAGCGGCCGCCAGTTATGTTAAATATTCTTTTTTTTAAATTTGCCTGCTCACTGTTTTGACTTCAGCAACCAAATAACCGAGAAACTGGAGACCCTGCATGCTCCAGATAATAACGGCACCGTGGAAACAGGATGGTGCCAACTGCGAAATGTCATCCAGTCCAACACACTCGAAGTCCTCGGACGCGCATGCCATCAACACCAGGACTGGTTTGACGACAATGACGTTGACATCAGCAACTTGCTCGCGGAGAAGAATGGCCTACACAAAGCCTACATTGACCTTCGGACTGACTCCACTAAAGCAGCCTTCTTCAGATGCTGGTGCCTTGTATGGAAACGGCTGCGGGAGATGCGGGATGGCTGGATGATCCAAAATGCTGAGGAAATCCAGGGGTATGCGGACCGCAATGAAATGAAAAACTTCTTCAAAGCCATCAATGCCATCTACGGCCCGTGTATCAAGGGGACCGCACCACTGCTCAGCTCTGACGGAACAACACTGCTGACAGAGAAATCGCAAATTGTGAAGCGCTGGGCCGAGCACTTCAGAAGGGTCTATAATTGCTCATCAGCCATCTCCGATGCTGCCATTGACCAGCTCCCTCAAGTGGACACGAACAATGACCTGAATCTGCCGCCTTCCCTACCAGAAACCATCCAGACCGTGCAGCAGATTTATAGTGGTAAAGCACCGGGATCTGATGCAATCCCTTTCAGAAGTCTACAAGCACGGTGGGCCCCGGCTGATGGCAGAACTGGAGATGTGGCGCCAAGGAAAAAGTTCCTCAGGATTTCAAAGACAGACCATCGTCCATCTCTACAAATCGGAAAGGGAACGGGCAACTCTTTGATAATAACAGAGGCATCTCGTTGCTCAGCATCGCTGGGAAGATATTTACCCGTATCCTTCTCAATCGTTTGAACGGTCACCTAGAACAGGGCCTGCTCCCGGAAAGCCAATGTGGCTTCCGCCGACACCGCTGGACAACCGATATGATCTTTGCCACCCGCGAGCTATAAGAGAAGTGCCAGGAGATGCGAACTCACCTATACACTAGCTTCGTGGATTTAACGAAAGCCTTTGACACGGTGAATCGCGACGGACTGTGGAAAGTCATGCAGAAATACGGCTGTACTGAGCGGTTCGCGCACATGGTTTGTCAGCTTCATGACGGGATGACGGCGCGCGTCACTGACAGCGGGATGGTATTTGAAGCATTCGCAGTGACCAGCAGAGTGAAGCAGGGCTGCGTATTGGCTCCCACCCTGTGAAGTATCATGTTCTCGGCTTTGCTGATGGACGCCTACCGTGATGAGCAGCCTGGGATCCGCATCGCCTACAGAAATGACGGGCACCTTCTCAACATTCGGCGTAAGCAGGCTTCAACGCGCAAGTCTACGACTACATTCCATCACTTGCTCTTCGCGAACAACTGTGCCCTTAACACCGTGACGGAGTAGGACATGCAAAGGAGCGTAAACCTCTTCGCCGCAGGCTGCGCAGATTTTGGATTTACAATCAATACAGCCAAAACGGTTTTCATGCACCAGTCGCCACCCAGCGCGGAATACAATGATCCCTGAATCAATGTAAACGGTGCTCAACTCAAAAACGTGGAAACCTTTGCTTATCTAGGAAGCACGCTGTCACGCACCACGAGAATTGATGACTAGGTTGCCCAACGGATCATCAAAGCCAGTCAGGCCTTCGGCCGGCTGCAAGCGTTCGTGTCGAATCGCTACGGTATTCAATTAAATATCAAACTGAAGATGTACAAGGCCGTCGTCTTGACGACACTTCGTTATGGGGCGTAAACCTGGACCGTCTACTCGAACCAAGCCAAGAAGCTGAATCACTTCCATCTTAGTTGCCTCCACAGAATACTGGAGCTGAGATGGCAAGGCAGATCCCAGACATGGAGGTCCTGGAGCTGACCGGAATCCTCAGCATCCACGCCATGCTGAGAGCAAGTGCAACTGCGATGGAGCGGCGACCTCGTAAGAATTGACGACGAGCGCCTACCCAAACGACTTTCCTACGAAGATGTCGCTACGCGTGCTCGCCGACATGGAGGATAAAAACGATGCGTCAAGGACACTTTGAAGAAATCTTTGAAACAACTGCAAATCTACCCGGCGACCTGTGAGGACCTCGCCCAGGTTAGACCAGCATGGAGTAGATCCGTGAAGACTTGTTCAGGAATCAATGAGACTAACCGGATCGCTGCTGCCAAGGCCAAAAGAGCGGACCGAAAGTCACCATCGCCGCGGACGAATACCGCCAAGGCCCAGGCCCTGCCAAAATGCCAGCGCTGTCAACGCATCTTCCGCGCGAGAATCGGCCTGGTTGGACATCTTCGGACGCAATTCACCAACAATCCGACAATTCCAACTTCTACGTCAAATTCTACCAACCCTCCTTCAGACTCCCCAAACCTCTTTCCTGGCATCAATTACATTACTCCCACCATCATAGAGACCACATCCCTCTACTCATCGCCTGTTACCCCACCACCGTAACCACCACCGCCTTCACTACCACCACAACCACCATCAGCGATAAGGACTCTCTCCTAAACTGTCCTTGATGCGACCGCACATTCACCTCACGCCGCCGATATGACGCTTACATCAGACCTCGCCATCAGCCCAGTGTATTTGCTGTGCGTGACGAGTGGCTGACCAATGGAATGGGAGTCAGTCGTTGATAGCTCCTCCATATCCCCTGAGTAAGTGAATCCTGGTGTGTGAATTATGGGGACCAGGTCGTGCTGTGGCGTGTGAAGACGGGTATTCCGACCTGTCAGCCAACGCGCGCACTCCCACATCAGACAACTGACTGGCTCGGATGGTGGTCTGATTGTGGGGGTGGGGGAGAGAGTGAGTTCGAGAGCTCAGCGTATTTTTCCTCACTATAAACAATCTGACGCGCTTGATACTATCACGGTGCGCTAAAAGCCATGGCCATTTTGAATCAATAATTAACAATTTTAAAATGAATTTAGAAATACTCTATTTGAAAAATTAAATATAAATATAAATTTGTTTTTGAAATAGCATTTTTGGGAAACCGTATATTACATAACGAGTCACGCTCGTTATAAATGCGACCTATTTATTTAAATAGAATGTTCCCGTGAACCGGAATGAAACCATGTTGTGTATATTAAGGACCTATGAAAGCAAGCCGGGTGCATTTAGAAAGCTAATGTCTCGTAAGTGGTGACTACCCGCAGTTGGTTTTAATAGCAAAATGCTTTGCGGGTAGGCCCGATGTCATGCACGATGCAGCGATGCCTTTTCAGGTAGTGCATTTGGCGATTCTGCCTGTAGGAACGGGGTGACTCGCGTAGGCGTTAGCAAATCCGCTCCGCCGCTTCGCCGGTGATTGGCTGGTTTTGATTTAGAAATACGCGGCTTTGGGCAGATGCTCTGTACCGATCGATGGTATGGTGAGAGTATGGAGATGGTCAGAGAGTAGAAGCGAAATGCTTGCGCCGAAATCTACCCGATGCTTAACAAAAGCAAAAATGCAAGCGTTGTTCTTGGAGTGCTTTAAATGAACAGGAAGTAACGAGCCAAATGCCGCTTGTCACGACATCAACTTAAGTTATTAACTGACCACTCAAAAAGAGACATTAAACGAATTTCCAACAAACTGAGGGTAAACACGGCATTTCAGTAGTAACACTCAGTTCAAACAAAACCTTATTGAGACGTGATAAAATATCACTATCAAAATTACCTTATCTATATTTCTGGTATTAGATTACAGTGCACTGCAGACGTTCCTTGATAAACCGGTGAATTCTTCAAGATTTTCGCCGTTTTCGATCGATAGGTCACGAGCTTAGAATACGTTCCATGTGTTTATCATATACTTCATAATAAGGTATTTTTTAAAAGCATTTAACAATCTAGTGAGTCTTTGGATATTCCCTTTTAATGCATATGGCCGTTTGTGTAATATTTGTAGGCGCAGCCAAATATACATTCTTATCGCCGAAAACAAAACGTCCCCAATCGAACAATTAGGCGCCGGGAAGAAATGTGGCTAAATGAATTGGGATTAGTGTGCACTTTATTAAATAATACAAAATCCTACTTAATAATGATTTTTATTCGATTATAGGAAGACTAACATTGCTGAATGCATGAGACTTAAATGGTCATTTCTTGTTCAGCCTTCCATCAGCCAGCCAAACCCAACCTCAGGTAGTGCATCAATCGAGGCTTGAACCCGCGACCCTATTGATGAGATGTCAAGCGTCCCAATTCATTCCTGACACGGAATCATTGTCTTGCGGTTTAGCCTCGGCGTATTGACCACCGATTGGTTAGGGTGCACCGCCTGAAGTTGCCCATCTAACGAACAGCGCATGGTCACCATTCTAGTCTACCCCTGCCCTTTGGTAACAATGTTGCTTATTTTCCTATATTATAACGGACTTGATGTATATTATTCTTACGAAAAAGGCTTTCCTGAGCCTCCACTTTCATTCCTGACCATTTCCTGAGTTAGGTTTTTCGAATGCCCTGAAAATTTTCTTTATCCCACCTCAGCCGAGGATTTCGGACCACGATTACCAGTAAGTCGAATGCCTTGTGCAGTAAGGACATATAAAGCACCGGCACGTGCTTTACCTTCACGGTGGTTAGGAACTGCGCAATCCTATCTCGTACAAATTTAAGGTGCTAGAGGTTACCACGGAAGACGCAGACTGACCAAGTGCTCCAACCGTTAACACAGGTCTGGTTTCACCCGCCGTATATAGGCCACTCCCTAAGAAGCGCAATATTCAAGCCTCGAACAAGATCATGGTCTAGAATGATGTTTTGGAATTTGATTTCCTGCTTTTGGCAGCCACCTTGGCAGGGTGTTTAATTGACCTGGCTGCTGTGCCTGGCTGTGTTCGCCCGATGTACTACCATCCGCAACCGCACGTAAATTCATAAACACACTCAGCATGGCGTAAATGGCAAGGCATCCTTATCTCGTGGGATAGGTAACGACTTAGTAGGGAGTGCAAACTTTAGTTCGGCAGCATTGAATGTCCCTTCAATAAGACATCGCAGCCCTCCCCTGATAGTAGTTAAAATTGTGTCACCTTATAAAGACAACGATATAAAAAGGGCTTTTTCGGTATTGAATAGTCCGTCAATTTTGACCGTACATGGCTTTTATACTTGCCAATGAAATTTGGTGGATATTTCCGCGGAATTTAAGTTGGTTGAAGGCTAATCATTACTGCATTCAATGTTTCAACAGAGCAGATATTTCATGCACTTTGGAAAAGAGTGCAAACTAAGTTAGGTTTCCATTTTGTGGGGAAAATCTCAAGAAAACCATTCAAACGTGACTGCATTTGACAATAAATTCAATGCCCAGGACTAAGCCCAGAAACTGAAAGGAATTCTTTAAGTTTATCTCTCATCTGACCAATGGTGGATCTCCCTATGGCCAGCATTGTCTTGTAGGGCGGCAGTCCAACCCACAATCTACCCTATGACAAATTGCTTGGGACGCCCCAACGCAGTCAACTTGGTCTGTTCGAGGTGTCAAGTGATGTCGGCCGTGGTTACGACTTCACTTCTAGTTTGCAGACCACCCGACTTCACTAAATGATATGCGCAAGCACGTTGGAGGTGAATTTAATCAATGGCGTGATCCGTTTTACATCAGCCATCAAATAAAGACGTACACATTTAATCCAGGACCCGTTAATGCTTCCCAATTTATTGCCTATTAAGAGGTTTCCCTGTGCAATGACTTGAAACCGTTGATTTACGTAATGCTTAACTGCGTTATGACATGAACGTGTTAAAGATACGGCCACTAGATCGATCGACAAACCCATGCCGTCAAAAATGCTCTTATCGAAATGAGCTTTGCTTATTCGTGAAATTCTGGGTTTTAGTAAACGTAAATTAGTCCTTCAAGTTTGTCAACGTGTTCAGAATGTGCAGTAGATACCCGATCTCAAAAATTGCAAATGAAATTCGGAACTGTCTTTTGGATTCGAACAAAAAATCTAGGTAAGGTTGTATGCTTAAGGTTCCTGCAGATTTATCTCAAGATATTTCACTCACATCAAGATATCGGCATTTGAACGAAAATATTTCTGACCATCCGTAATACGCATCCACCGCAGTACCTGCTACTTAAGAAGTATGCATTTTTATCATTAATTTTCAGTGTTTATATAAATTCAAATCTATTTTATAGAAAATATGCAACAAATATATTTATTTTATTGATTCGGTACCAGTTGACGTATTTCTAAATAATACATCGGAATACAGTCAACTTTCATTTGTAAAAGTTCTAATAATGAGATATTTACGACCATTAAATGTTCATTTATAAAACATAGTATTGGTCACTTTATAGATGCTGCCTATTATATATAAACAACGGGATCACATGCATTAAAAACTGGAATGTAAATTATGAGATCTCGACCTTTAAGCGACGAGAAATTTTGATTTGGGTGTAGGGGCGGCGTTCTCTAGCTTGTTTCCAACTCTCCCCTGTGGCTCCTCGAAGCTGCTTCTTCCCAGTGACCACACCCCGGGTAACCTCCACGACCGGCGGTCTAAACCAGGTAAGGGTCTCAAGCTTTGTGCTTGTCTCGACACCCGGCACGTCTGCTCCATTCCCCTGCTATGCCCACTCCCCCGTCCTCCCTGTCCTTCACTCTCCCCTTCTGCTTCTACTCTTCCCCTCCTCTTGCCCTTCTTTTCCTTCTCTCTCACTCTCTCATCTCCCTATACTCTTACTTATACCCCTCCCTTTTCCCTCTCTCCTCACCCTTCCCTCCTCCCCCACGGTCGAAAAAAGTATTACGGCGAGGGCGACATGCAATCACGTAGGCGGCCCAGGTTAATCGGTCGTTCTCACACTAACCCAAATAGTGACCCATAGGTGAGTTCGGTAGCCACCTGGGATGACTGAGCAGTCGTATTTAGGGACACTCACTGCATAACCCCTCGCTGTTTAGGGGCTAGAAAAGTTGCCCTAAACAAATGCTGGGCGTCACGATAGCTGCAGCAGACCGTGGCTAGCAGACTGCAATTACATGCGGCCGGAAAACTAAAAATAACATCAAAAACAACTCCCCTCTCAATCCCCCATCCACCGTACCCCCTGGGGTAGCGCGCAGACTGCTCGAGTGAGCTTGCTCACTATAGCAGCCTGGAATGATCGATCCCTTCTAGACAATGCCAGGGGAAACCAACCGAAACGGAGGACGGCGCATGTCGCCCGGGACCTGGCGCGCTACAAGGTGGACATTGCTGCTCTCAGCGAGGCCCAATTCGCTGAGCAGGGTTGGCTGGAGGAGGTGGGTGCTAGCTACACCTTCTTCTGGAGCGGTCGGCCAAAGGCAGAGCGACGCGATGCTGGTGTCGCCTTCGCCATCTGAAACAAACTCGTGGGACGTCTGCCCGGTTTGCCGTAGGGCATCTATTATCGCCTGATGAGCCTCCACCTACCTCTTTGGGAGACAATTTTGTCACCATTATCAGCGCCTACGCTCCCCCAATGACGAGCTCTGATGCGGCGAATGCCAAATTATATGAGGACCTGCATGACTGCTGGCGACTGTGCCGAGAAGGACAAGTTAACTGTCCTTGTTGACGTGTCGGGACGGATCTCGCTGCCTGATAGAGAGTGCTGGGTACCCGTGGTCTCTGTAGCCGTAAAGATAACGGCCTCCTTCTCCCGCGAACGTGTGCGGAACACCGTCATCTGCTGACCAACACCTTGCTCCACCTCCCAATGCGGTAAAATCGATCTGGGTACACTCTTGGTCGAGACAATGGCACCTGTTGGACTATGTTATCGTCCAAAGGCGAGATCGACAGGACATGCTGGTGACAAAGGCGATATCCGGTGCAGACGTGTGGACGGATCACCGCATCGTCATCTCCAAGTAGAGGCTTCGTCTGCAACCACGCAGAAGACCCCAAGGTAAGCGACCACAAGGTAAGTTGAATACTGTGTAAACGTCCTACTCCTTTACATAGACAACACACTCACCATCGTCCTGTACACGTGAATATCACGATTTTCTATAAATCGTGGCTTGGAAGGCTGCCAACTGACGGGATAACTCGGACCGCGTGGTCAGCCCAATGTGTGTTTTGTGCGGAGTGGCTAACCGGTGGACTGTGAGCAAGTCTGCAATGGATTCTTATTAATGTGGCCGTTATGGCACTCCTACACCGTGGGATCCAAGCCAGGTGTGATGGAACGCCCAGGGGAGCTCCGTCCGCGCCAGCCACGTTCGCCCTCTCCCATCTCCGAGGTTCTTGACTCTGTCATGACACCGGACTCAGGTGGGGGAGGAGGAGAGAGTGCGGTAGATGCCACGCAAGTCTGCTATCAATTTAAAATAAATCACGCGCATATCACGTACCTGCACCATCCTGCTGTGGAGCATATGGTGGACATGTCAAAATCCACGGTCGATCGTGGTGAGCAGGCTGGCAAAGAGAATTGAATTGATTGAAATCCTAACCAAATCAGTGAGTGTCATGCGCTTATTTGTCTTGTGTATACACCTCACTACACAAGGCATACGACGTACTGAGGTTCTGTAACAACCATGAAACATCTGTCTGCATCTTGGATGTTGCACCCTCAACAACATCCCAGTGCATTATATGTGGCATGTGTCCTACGAAAAAACGTTCGTTTACAACCAGTAGCAAACTGGCAGGTAAGCTTGCGGTCGGGCGGACAGAATGGGATCGAGTGAGATCTTATCCACATCAGTGAGTGTCACGCGCTTGTTTGACTTTGTTACTTACTTTGTTTCGAAACAGCATTTTTTGGGAAACCGGTAGATAACGAAAATGTGTAACGTCGTTATAAATGTGACTGATTTAGTTAAATAGAATTTTCAAGTCGAATCGTAAAGAAACCCTTTTTATATATTTAAGCCCTATGAAAGCACGCACGGGCATTTAGAAAGCTAATGACTTTAAAGTGGTGACTACCCGCAGTTTTTTTATTGCGAACTGCTCTGGTGGGTAGGCTCATGTTATTTCCATTTGCAGCGCCCTTTGCAATATTAGGGAAGACTTAGGTGGAATTTGGCGATTCTGGGTTGTAGAACGGGGTGACTCGCGTAGGCGTTGGGAAAATCCGCTCCGCCATTGCCGGTGATTGGCTGGTTTTATTTTAGAAATACGCGGCTTGGCAGATGCTCTGTACCGATCGATGTAAGCAGGAGAGGATGTGAATGGTAGAGAGAGAAGAAAAGATTGCGCTGAAATCTACCTGATGCATAACTAGAGCAAAAATAAGCGTTGTTCTTGAGTGCTTTAAATGATCAGGGATTTACCGCCGATGCCTCTGTCACAACATCAACTGAGTAATCAACACCCACTCAAAGAGACATTAAACGAATTTTGAACAAACTGAGGGTAAACAGGGCTTTTCAGTAGAAACCCTCAGTTCACACAAAACCTTATTGGGACGTGATAAAATATCACTATCAAAATTACCTTATCTATATTTCCGGTATTGGATTACAGTGCATTGCAGGCTTTACTTGATAAACCGGTGAATTCTTCAAGATTTTCGCCGTTTTCGATCGATAGGTCACGAACTTAGAATACGTTTCATGTGTTTATCATAAATTTCATAATAAGGAATTTTTTAAAAGCATTTAACAATCTGGTGAGTCTTTGGATATTCCTTTTAATGCATATGGCTGTTTGTGTAATATTTGTAGGCGCAGCCAAATATACATTCTTATTGCCGAAAAATTCAAACGTCCCCAATTGGAGTACAATTAGGTGAAGAAAAAGGAAGAAATGTGGCTAAATTAATTAGATAAGTGTGCACTTTATTAAATAATAAAATCCTACTTAATAATGATTTTTTATTCGATTATAGGAAGGCTAACATTGCTGAAAAGTACAAGGAAAACTTAAATGGTCATCCACTGCAAAACGTTGCTAATTAAGTTGTATGCATTTTTATCATTGATTTTAGTGTTCATATAAATTCAAATTTCTTTTAAAGGAAATATGCAACAAATATATTTATTCTATTGATTCGGTACCAATTGACGTCTTTCTGAATTAAATACCTGAAAAAATGTAGTTTAAGCTGTATAAAGTTTCTAATAATGAGATTTTACGACCATTAAATGCTCATTTATGGCATATCGTATCGGTCAATTTATTGATTCAGTTTCAGTATATTTGGGGCAGAAAACGTTGAGTTACCTTTGAGACAACTGGGTGGAACATGGTTGAAAAAACCAGACAGTAAATAACATACTCCCAGTGATATTTAAGAGAAAAATAATGTCGCCCTTGGTGGGGGGTGGGGGTGTGTCCAACGGTGGGAGAACGCGGATGTCACCTGGATCATCACCAAAGTGCGGAAGATGCAACCAGACACTTCCTTGCTGGTTTCAGATTCCACTGAGTGATCTCAAGGCAGAAATATCCGCCCAGATCATCCTCAGTCCATTGTGGTTCAAACCAAGGGAGAACGTTCTTAGGCCGCGTGGACTATGGCCGCCAGGTTCAGTTGATGCGAACGTTCACGGTCTTACCAAGGTGTGCCAATAGTTAAGCCGGTAAGACCTCGGGGACCTCCAAATGGGAATTATGGGAGAGTGCGAGTTCTCGAATGAAAATAATAAAACAAAGAAATGTTACTCAAATATAGCTAGTGTGTTATGAATACCTTATTTCTGAGGTCCCCCTAGTAGCTTTCAGCTCAAGCTGTAGCTCGCACAATTATATCGATTTAATCCTATCACAGGACTGGAAATATGCTTGTGGACTGAATTGACCACTAGAAGCTTATTTGCCGTTATTGACCGCATGAGGCTCGTCTGGTGTCAGGAGCCATCCGCGAAGATAAGGGATTTGATTTGGCTACTTTGGGGCAAGGATAAATTTTATGAGTAGCCAGCAAAACATGGGTCTCTGTGTCCAATTCCAGGGAAATTAGAATAAGTTATACAATAACGGTCAGGATTAGATTTAAATGTATAGTTAGTCTTGGCGTTAAAGTGTCAGGTTTATATGTACTCTTCTGGGGACGTTCCTATTCCCAAGAATTCATTAGCGGGCCATTTAAGTGACCCTGTCCACTGTCCACTGTTACGCCTTTGGGTCAGTGACCTTATCTTCCAATTCGCTTGCATTTTAAACCACTCTGTACGTAATCCCTGTTGTCCCGCCTAGCGATAAATCCATTTGGAAATAATCATGCACAATCCTAAGCGAATTTAAAATACCTAAATTGAATATTAAAAATAAATATTACTTTGTTTAGAAACCCGGTAAATTACCAAAACGTGAAATGTCGTTAGAAATGTGACTTATTTATTTAAATAGAAGTTTCAGTTGAAAACTTAAACAAACCATTTTGTGTATATTAGGTTAATGTTCCATTTTTTAAGTTACTTGATAATTTTTCTGATATTGTATTACAGTGCGTTTTAAACTGTCCTTGAAAAACCAGTAAATAATTTACGATTTAAACAGATTTTGATCGATTTGCCACGAGCTTAGATTCTGGTCTTTGTGTATATGATACACATCATAATAAGGTATTTTTTAAAGTATTTACTAAACTAGTGAGTCTTTGGATATTTGTTCTATTGTAGATGGCCGTTTGGGTCAAATATTAAGGCGCACCCAAACATGCAAACTCGTAGCCAAGAAATTCAAATTTCCCCAAATGGAGTAAAATAAGGCAGCTGCAGAATAGTAGTATCCTCATATGATCAAAATTAATTGAATTTGGTTTGCACGTTATATTACCGACAAAGAGAAGGTAGACTGGAATGGCCTATTCTGACTCCTCAACCGTCAGCAGCCAGGCATATCCAATCCCAGGTAGTGCATCACCTTGGATTCGAACCCGCGACCTGTTGATTAGAAGTTCAACGCTCTAACGATTTAGCCAAGGGGCTCCTGGTCTTGTCGGTTAGATCGGTAATGTTACTGAAAGTTGGCAGATCAGTTATTGGAATCATTCATCCCTTTCTATCTTGGGGTTCACTTTCGAGACCCACGAACAACTGCATATCGTCAACAACGACAAGGAAGACTGGAATGGCGATTTTGGCTCATAGGCCCAAGTGAGTGAGTCCCGTAATCGATTGGGGAGCCTTAATCAGTTTACATTTGTTCTTCTACTTAGTGAGTCCTTCTCCTTTATTGGACGTGCAAGACAAACCTCTTAAACATAGAGTGCTAATAAATTGGAATAGACACATCTGCCACTATCTGGAACTCCATTACTTAGGAGCTTTCTGCCGACAAACAAGCAGAGGTTAGTAAAACTTTAAACAAGCGCTTCGTGTGAAACCTGCTTCGTTAACTCAACGTACTGCATTGCTCTAACGTCGGGCTTCAGTCTTGTGCATGCCATTTTATTTAAAGACCATTTCCAACTGAATCACATTGAAATTCCCAATACGGTCCGCTTATGGTCATTAAAAGCCTTATTTACGAATGTGCGTGGTGGTGATTATTTAGTAAGTTCTACCGACACCCGCATATAACCAGTCGATCTGCAGGCAAGAAGAGAAATCTTCCCATGCAGTTAGCATGCACACCAACGAAAGCATGCTCTCAGTAATTTTGCTTTGAGATAACAGTTATTGCCATGGCGATTTATTTTATGGACACTAATGGTGGGTGTATTTCTGATTGCCGAGAATTCCTAAAGTACCACTGCCTACTTCTTGGAATAATGTTTTTAGAAGGCAACTCTGCGTAAAAAAGTGAATAGTCACACCGTTCCTTATTTTATGGACGATACCTTAACAAATGTGTGATCGTTGGAGACTATTTGTATTTGCAAAATACAAACCTTGAGGTTTTTGGCTTTTTTGGTGCTGTAAATAACTCACCGTTACTGTTGGTGACGAGTTGCTTAGTTACGGATTTTGGTAGCACTATGTCATTGCTAGATTAGTTTTACTTCGAAACATACTCTTTTCGTTAGCGAAGAATTACCCTATCGAATAGTGTTTAAAGGTCTGTTGTCGCTTTACGGTCCCGAGCAGTTACAGAGAGGGCAGTTGCTTACATACCGGGAGTTGATACACCGCATCCATTTGAAGGGAACCATTCCTGCTGACAGAATACGAGAGAGACAGATAACGTTTCTAGGTTACACGAATCCCGCCATGCATAGAGTGATCGTTGTAAATGTCTTTCGATTTCTGTTTAAACCAAATTTCATCCTCAGCCCTAATGATATGATGATATTATCCCTTGCCAAAACCTTTAATTTTTGCATTGTTTTAACTTATGACAGTGGCTAATTTTCAGTTAGTAGATCGATTTAGAGTGTGATCGAGGATCTACGAAAGCGAGTTTTTTTACTCACAGTTAACTGGTCCGTCTTGGCAGGCCTACCAATCTCCTGTCAGCCCACTTACACCCACTGGCGCAATCAAAAATTTGATAGACCATACTGAGCACACCAGCATCAAAACACCAGTCAGCTCTTAATTTGAAAGTTGGAAATTACTAATTTCAAGGCTTAATGCAAACCCATGGTGCGTGTGTGTGTGTCAGTGTCGACCATTTCGCACCGTCTGAGACCCCCGTTGGTTACCACAGGTTGATTAGGACATCTTCGATGCTAGACGCCATAGAAGCACCTGTATATAAAGAACTGAATAAACAAACAGTTGGTCTGCATTTCGCTATTGCGTGCTTTCTAAGCTGCTGTCTGTGAGTTTAAGAATGCTACATTGTGTGAGCTGCATCGGAAGGTTTTATTTTAATGAGTGCTTCCAACTTTACTGCCTAAATTAAGCTGTGAGTTAGGATTTTACGGACCAGTACCTTAGTGAATGTAGTCTTTATTAAATAAAACATGTTGAGCAGTAAGCGACAAGGTAGAGTCTACCCCCTGAATTCTAAATATGCATTATGTGGTTGAAATCCTTTGGTTTTTTTTCAGAATTCTTCAAATGCTGCGAACGATCGTGATTGTGCTGAACCTCCTTGCGTTGGGCTGTCTGGTGGCTCATGGTAAGATTTAAAATTAAAAATTTCAACTGTTTCGTTTATTAATCAAGCATTATAACTAAGCACATGGTGCCTAATCTTTTTCCATCTGAAGCTGTGTTGAATTCACTAACGGTAGGTCGGTAGCACTTAATACCCCTGATCTACCAAGCATATTTAAATACGGGTAATACTGACCTCTCACTTTTCGTTCGGCCTTATCTGATCTGTAAGAAAGAAATTGTTTCTTCCAGGTTTAAGCTCACCAACTTGTTATCGTTAACTGCTTGATCAGATTTTTTCAATTAAATACTTTTAGGCACTCTGCTAGCGAATATTTACACAGCAGGCCCTGTCAGTCATTAATTGGACGTCCCAGTCACTAATGTTTAAAGGTCTTTCTAGGTGAATTTTGTCATGTATTCAATATGTTTATTCCTGCTGCAGCCCATAGGAACTAGTGGTCTAGTGAAATTTATGTGGCCTGACCAACGCGGTTTTTCCTTACTAATATATCTTTCGTAATTCTTATGCGTTCTAAAATAAAAAAGTTATGATTATTAATCGGTGAGATAACTAGAAATGCAAAAACTAATTTCGAAACTTTTTTACGGTGAAAAACTGTTTAAGTGTAGTAATAAAAGGTATCACAATAAGGTCGACAAATTTTGCGAGCTCATTTTGGAATACTGGTGAAATTTCAATTTTGTCATTGAATTTTGTTTCCTTATTTTCTGGAAAAAAAAATTCATTAAATGCACTTTTTCATCCATCTTGAGCACCATTATACTTAGCCTGTATTCCCACTTTGCAAAGCAACCCATCTCTCAGCATCTCTGCGCTTTGTCCTCTATATAGGTTCGGAATCGTCTCACACAAAAAAAGACACCAACACAATGCAACGGGCTAGTAAAAATCCCATTATGTGTCCTGGTCAATTCCAGTCGCCAATTGACTTGGATTCCAACTCCGCCACTTACTTAGGCGCGGAAAGCGAGGCCGTGGTTGATATTTCTGAGTCGGCGACCCATAAAACCTACTTAGTTGCCAACTATGGATACTTCCGTAAGCAAAAACGCATCTCTGCTACGAATTCTTTCTCCCTCGTTGTTTTTCCAGTAAATTTTGATACACGCTATTATTTTTGTGGCACATTTGTCTCAGACATTTATTCTTTTAGCAAATTTATCTTTGTATCTTTTTGGGACACTCTTGATATTATCTCAGAATAAAACATTTAAATTGATTTTTGCGCCTAAAAATATATTTTAAAAGAAACACACAAAATATATTTCTTCGAGAACTCACTTGGTTACGCATTATGCCTTCGTAAGAACTTAAACTTAAAGAAAAAGAAGATGGTGGTCTGAAAGCCCTGCAAAGTCTATTCATAGATCAGAGTGTTCTTCAAGTTATTAATCCCGATTAGAAAATATACTATATTGTGCCGGCACATTGCAATATTTGATGATGACAACATTACGTCTTCGTTAAATCCTAGGGAAATATGTGATTTTCCTTCGACGAAATACACACAGTGTGTCATTTGTAAAGCACATTTTCAAGACTCATTTTGATTAGAAATACTCATAAGATAGAATGGGTTTTCAATACGTTTTCTATAAAATATCTTAAAATGTGGATTGGCATCGAAAATCAATACGAAACGTTAGTACTTATAAAATATACATTTTTTAAAGTATGCAGTTTTTGCAATTTTCGCAGGTGACTGAAGCAGAGATCGTTCAAATGCCTGCATTCTCACGTGACTGAAATATCTTAGGACAATGTAGCGTAGTAGTTACCGATAAAACTATTTAACTAATTTTTGCATTTCAGAATTTTGATTCGAGCTAGCAGATCTACTGTAAACACATATTAGTTATTTTATCTACCTTTACTATTGACGCTTTTCACTTTTTTATCCCTAGTTCCATAAATAGCACTCAATTAGACGTTTAAGAATTATTCTTTGTCTTATTTTCCGTCTAATCGCGTCGTTTTCAATCATTTCCATTCAATGCAGTTGAAGTGTTCGTCATAAAGGGAGCATGGAAGATCACACTTAATCCCAAGGCAAAGAACTACTATAAAGCTGATGGATTACGCTTCTTCTGGAGAAGTGTTTATACGAGGGGAACAGAGCACACTCTGGATGGCGAATCCTTCCCGCTGGAGGTCTGTTTATGTACACTGTTTCATGTTAATGCTATGGTTTTTTAGTTAAATTTAAACGTCAGTTCGACCGTCGTAGTCTGACAATGTTTACCGTATGCTCTACAAGGGTGGTGCAGGGATGGTGACTTGCGCGTGGATTAGTTTTAAGGGACAGTAGACTTGCACTGCATCTTCTGCACTCTCTCTTCCCTTACCAGCCTGTGCCCGGTGTTAAGACATAGTCACGAAGACCGAAGGTGGACGCAGCTGAAGTATTTACCACTGAGTGGGAGAGCGGGGTGCGTCTGCACCTACGCGTGCCCATTTTGGGCACACACACCCCCAGGTTCAGCATTTGTTCTCGGACCGCACCCTGGTTTGGCCCCCATGTTGGTCCAGCGCATCTTTTATGCGCTGGATTTTTGTATATGAACACTGTATCATGTCAATACTATACTGTTTTCAGTTGGATTTGCACACACCGTGGTTCATGAACAGCGCAATTGGTTGATTGAAGTTGAAAGAATCTGCTTGTATCTAAATGTATATATCTTTAGTAGTAAAAGGTGATGCAGAAATTTATATATAATAACTGGTAAGGGTGTGTTCACTTAACATTTTACAGGGGAACGATCACCACATTCGCCTTCGGTGAGCGCCCATCTACCACTGTTAATATCCCAGTTCGAAACCTGAAAAACAACGAGCTCGTGACGCATTGGTGTAGAGCGTTGAACGTCTAAGCAACAGGTCATGAGCCTCGGGTGCCGCAATGCTTTTGGTTGAGTTTGGTTGGCTAATGATGGAAAATAAACCAGAAATGGCTATTCCAGTTTCCCTTGTCTTTGTTGGTCATGGTATTACACCACCTTCTCAATGTACCGAATCGCTAAAAACAGACTGAACTCGACTTAGGCTAACAGTAGAAAACGTTTTATTCACTAAAGCCACTTTTGCTTAGCGTCAGGATCAAAACTGCAATCCAGGTGCAATTTCAATCACAATTTCTGCTTATGCAGCTACTTTAACGCCGTCCTGATTTCTTCAGGATACTCATATATTTAATCTTATAATTGGACAAAAAGCCGCTTCTTTCCGTCTCACTTCACTGCAGGGTTTGACCTAAAATCCTGTTAAGCGCTTCCTTGTGTAAACATAGGACCCTAGATGCAAAGTTGATCAAATTTCTGCTAGGGCAGCTTGCCTAGATCAGTGAGGTGCCTGAAACTTTTCACTGAGGTCGGTCTGTCCCCATCTGATCAAGAAATGAGAGCTTTATTGACAAAACAGTTTTAAATAGATGAACGTGTTATGCAGTTATCTTACTGTACCCATTTTAAAGACCGGCCACCTTCCGTTCCAATTCTAGATGCATATTCTCGCCACTCCGTCCACTCAAACCGATCGGTCAATTAGTTCAGCTCCCGGTAGTCTGGCCGTGATTGTCATTTTGTTCAAACTCACGCCTGATCAATCCAAATCCAGTCTTTCCAAAATTGGCAATGTCTTATCAAATATCGGCCAAAGCAAACCTGAAGGCTCAAACGATGAAGGGAACTTCCTCAATACAGACGTACTTTTGCCACAAAACAGGAAAGAATTCTTACGATACCAAGGCCCTCTCAATACAAAGCCTTGCACGAAGAACATCCAGTGGACGGTATTGAGGCAGCCTCTCGAAGTGACCGAAGCAGATGTAAGTGTTTAGTTCGTTCGCCTTCTCTTTGTGTTTGTGGTAGTTCTTTGTGGGGATGCGGAACGGGCCATGCTTCGGGTAAAAGGACAGCCAGTATTGTATACTTCCTGGTATGTGATGGCAATTTAGTAGGAATTCGGATCGGAGGAGTCAGGGCACACTATAAAGGAGCCAAAATGAGCAAAATACCAAATTATAGAATCAGGGTACGTAATTATTTCTTCTTCGAGAGAGCAATTACTAACCTTAAGTCCAGACTCATGGTTTTATGCAATCTTGGGCCGATTTTTGATGCAGCTGCGTGGGGTTCGTCTCGTCGCCGGGCTCCTCAGACTTTGCCGAATGTTTTCTGGTATTTGACTCCAGTTTTCACTGGTGACCCGCTGATGTGCCAGACCCCTCACAGTTATGTCTTGCATCAGCGTAAGATCGGGCTTTTAGCTAGTACCTCTGCTATCAGTCTGATAAAAAATTACCCATTATTTGTTACTTTTGACTGACTACTGGGAGCTTTCGAGTATTATTCGGTTAGTCCGCAGTAGTTGACGGATTAAAGCTCAAATATTCATACCAGGTTTTGCACAGAGTCTGAAATGTTTTGTTCCAATTGACTAACTCAACGTTGGCGCATTTGTTCCCCTGGAAATTAAACCAAGCGTAATGTCTATAATATCCGTTCTCATTGGACGACTGCTGACTAGACGGTAGCATGAAACCTATACATGATTGTCGAGTATTAAAATGTCACACTCTTTGAGTTTTGGTCATGGTAAACTTCTATGAATGGCCATCCACGTGTCTGATATGAGCGCTTTTCATGATCCAGTCAATTAATCTCCTATCGCCTCCTTATAATAATCTGAAACCCTAGTTGAAACAGCTGCGATCGCTTCAATCCGGAGTCGGCGATGACGCGAAGCCGATGCAAGATAATTTCCGTCCTGTGCCACAACTGAATGCCGTCCTGGCACCCCAACCGCGAATGCTGTACAAGTCTTGGCCCTCTACCGCAGGTCGCATCGCACCGGCTCTCTTCGTACTCACCTTGCATCTGACAATTATCACGTTTTCAAACTGAAATGACTGCCGCCATCAATTTCTCCGGATATCCCATTGGCGTGAAAGTACAGTTATAAAGTTGTTCTTGTATTGTGTTAATAAATACAAGCACTTATCCGTGGGCATTTGTTTATTTTTCTCCTTCGAGATCCTGTAATAAATGATCTGCTGGTGAAGTTTTCTGGAAGGAAATCTGAGTATACGAACACTACAATAGACGAGTTTACACATGGTTTAGTGCAATCAGCCCAAGTCCCTCTGAAGTGGCTCCTATTGATCTGGTCGGAGACCTCCAAATCTGCGCACCTCATGATTGAATTCAAAATCACTTGGATTGAACACTCAAAGAAATTTGGAGAAAAATTAAAATCTTTTACGTCACAGGTGGTGGATTAATGGAGACACAGGAGTGTTGGCTGGAAACCAGGTTTTTCTTGATCTGAGTTACGGTACTACCACTGGGAAATTAAGCGTTTTTCCCTAGATGGAATTTTAAAACTGCTGTTTACTGAACTGTCTTACTGTCTCTCTCTTCCAAATATGGGCTGACTGTTGTTAGGGTGCCATACGGTGGGTTTCCCAGAAAAAAAACTGAACCAAAAAAAGACTACTTACAGGCGACTTTCACTTGCTCATACAGAAATATGTAAGATACTCAATTTATTGATATTTGGATGATATGAATTCAGGTTAATATCGCAATTTTTCACAAATTATCCTCTATGTATCATATTCGGTAATATTCCGACACCACATGACACTTCGTAAGACCTCTCGCCCAAATAATATCGTTTTTATGCCGCGCTTAACCGTTGCTTTACAAACGGCTGTCCATTCATCTTAGAACATGTTAGCCTGTGGGGAAATATATATTGCTAGGTTTATAAATTATAATTCACTAGCCAAAATAAATTTCTTTATCAAAAAATCGAATCAAAATATCGCCATTTTTAGAGGTCAATTATATGCGGTCTAATATAATAGATAGATGAGAAAGGTACAGACGACCGTTCGGACAGGTGCTTTAATCGTCTGACGTTTCATATTCCATCTAGAACCCACCACCAGAGACAGTATCAGATACGGGTACTTCGTACTTGCACTTGTTTGACTTGCACATATACCTCACTGCACAAGGCATTTGACGTACAGTTGATCGGAAACAGCCAAGGAACAGTTGTCTGCATCTTGAATGTAGCACCTTGAACAACATCCCAGTACATTATATGTGGCAGGTTTCCTATGAAAAAAAAGTTCGTTTATCGCTGAAACAGCTGTCGGCATCCTGCCTGTTGCACTCTTAAGAACATACCTGCGCACTTTATGCGGCATGTGTCCAATAACACAACGATCGTTTATCGCCAGTAGCTAGCTGGCTGGTGGGTGGGTGAGCGGAACAAGGAGGCATGAGTGAGATCCTAAGCATGTCAGTGAGGTTCACGAAGTTGTTCGACTTTTATATATCCACCACTGCACAAGGCATATTGCGCACTGATGATCGGCAACAACCGCGAAAAATCCATCTGCGTCCTGCATGTTACGGTCGGGACGTTTAATACTATCACAGGATTTGCGGACTGAATTGACCACCCGAGGCTCATCTGCCGTCATGAGCCATCCGCGAAGATAAGGGATTGGATTCGGTCTAATTTTGTGGCAAGGATGAATTGTATGAGTATCCAGCAAAGCATGAGTCTCTGTGCCCAATTCCAGCGAAATTAGAATGAGTTTTATGATAAAGGTCAGGATTAGATTTAAAATTTATGGTAATTCTTAGCGTTAAGGTACTTTTTATTTAAATTTAGAGATAAAGTTTCACTTGCTGTTAACTAGAGTTTAGTTTTATGTTTGAGCTAGTGTCAGGGTAGTATTTATGAATAGCCAGCAAAACACGGGTCTCTGTGCCCAATTCCAAGGAAATTATAATGCATTTTATGATAATGGTCAGGATTAGATTTAAATTTATGGTTACGCTGGGTGTTAAGGTACGTTAAAACTAAATTAAGGGATAAGGTTTCACTTGCTGCTAACTCGAATTTAGGTTTATGTTTGAGCTAGTATCAGGGTAATATTCAATCTTCTCGTGGCGTTCCTTTTACCTAGAACTGTTAAGCGGGCCAGTTAGGTAATCCTTATTGGATTCTTCTACACTGTCCCCTGTTACGCATTTGGGCCAATGACCTTATCTACTAATGCGCTTGCATTTCAATCCAGTCTGATCGTAATCCCTGTTGTCCCGCCTAGAGATAAATACACTTTGAAATAAAATGAACAATTTTAAGCAAATTTAAAATACCTTATTTGAAAATTAAATATAAATATTACGTTGTTTAGAAATAGCATTTTTTAAAACCGGTAGATTACGAAAACGTGTAACACAACGTGCACAATGGAACATACGTGTTCCTTAAGCAGATCGGTGAGCCATACATTACCATTTATATATACTTATATATATATATATGATAAGGTGGAACCGACAAACACAAGGAAGGCCATTTCTGGCTTATAAGCCGTCATCAGCCAGTCATACCCAATCCCGGGTGTGGATTACCCGAGAATCGAACCCGTGACCTTTGGTCATTGAGTGTAACACTCCACCATTTAGCCACGTGCCCGTTGTTTTGTTGGTTTGCGATCGGGACTTTGAATTATGATAGTGAGGTGTTCTCGGGTGATCCACACCCGGGATTGGGTATGAATGGCTGACGATGGCTTATAAGCCAGAAATGGACATAACGGTCTCCTTTTTCTTTGTTTGTTCCACCTTATCATCATATTCCACAAGTTGCTATGCAACTGCCTGCGAGGGCTCTAAAGTGAGTTCCAGGGCACAACGGAACATCCATGTTCCTTAGCCAGATCGGTGAACACCTCACTATCACAATTCATAGTCCCGATCGCAAACAGCGGGCCCGTGGTTCAATGGTAAAGTGTTACTCTCAATGATTAAAGGTCACGGGTTCGAATCTCGGGTGATCCACACCCGGGATTTGGTATGACTGGCTGATGACGGCTAATAAGTCAGAAATGGCCATTCCGCTTTCTCTTGTCTTTGTCGGTTCCACCTTATCATAATATTCCCCAAGTTGCTAAGCAACTGCCTGCGAGGGCTCTAAAGTGAGCTCCAGGGCACAACGGAACATCCATGTTCCTAAGCCAGATCGGTGAACACCTCACTATCATAATATATATATATATAAAGCTTATCGAATAAATTTTGCGGGTGCATTTTCTAGCCAGAATTGCCGTTTTTCTTATTCTTTTTCATAATCATTATCATCATCACCACCACCACCACCCACAACATCATCATCATCGTCATAAAAATAATAATCGGACTCATCATCATCATAATCATTTATGATCATCATCACCACCATCAAGATCATCACCATCTTCCACGTCGTCGTCATCATTAGCATTATAATCTTCTTCTTCTACAGTAACTAACTGACTACGTAAGATAGCTTGCTTGCACTAAACCTCCTGATCGTGGGATACCTGGTCGCAGACCACTATTGGTTACAGTGCGATGCAGTTTGTCTTCTAAATAACGTCGTATGCTTCAAGATTTTCACGGTTTTTGATCGACTGACCACGACATTTTCCCTGAACCACCGACAATTACTTCAAGATTTTCATGGTTTGCTATCGATTGGCCACGAGCTTAGATTCTTTTCTATGTGTTATCAGTAACTACATAAAAAGGTATTTTTAAGAAACATTTACCAAACTAGTGTCTTTGGATATTCGTTCTAATGCAGATGGCCATTTGAGTCAAATTTGTGGCGCACCCAAACATGCAAACTCGTAGCCAAGATATTCAAACGTCCATAAATGGAGTACAATAAGACGCCGGGAATAAATGTGGTATCCTTATATGAGCAAAATGAATTGGGTTCGGTTTGCACGTTATAAAATAACAAAATCCTACTTAATAAAGTTTTTCTATTCGATTATGAACGCTAACAGAACTCACTGCTTTCGTTCTGCCTTGTGTTGCACTATCGAGCCCCGCCAGCCATCGAACAGCGGTTTGTCTCCCAGGCAGAATGTTATAACCGACAAAGAGATGGGAGACTTAAATGGCCTGTTCTGACTCATTAACCGTCGGCAGCCAGTCATATCCTACCCCTGTTGCTGTATCCATCTGGGTTCGAAACCGCGACCTGTTGATTAGAAGTTCAACGCTCTAACGATTTAGCCACGGACTCGTGGTCTTGTCTGTTTAGATCCATAATGTTTATTACAACTTGCAGATTGGTAACGGGACTCAATCGTCCCTTTCAGTCTTGAGGTTCACTTTCAAGCCCCACGAAAAACTGCATATCGTCAACAAAGACAAGGGAGACTGGAATGGCCATTTTGGTTCATAGGCCCAAGGCAAAATGGACGAGTGTGTCCGTGCAGGGAAGGGATGAATCGCAGATATACTTGCTGCCCAACTAATGCATAACAAATGAGAAATTTCCTGCAGTATTCGAAGCTTTTTACGAATAAAATCAACTTCTCTAATGATAAGCAACTGGGTCAGATACTTATCCTGTTTGAAGTGATTATTCAGCAATTTTCGGTAGGCCACAGTTATTAAGGGGAAGAACCACATGGCTGGACAAAGCCTAGATTCAAAAGCAGTATCTATCTAATAAAACTGACTGTTTCTTTGCGAAAGCATACTTTAAACAGTTAAAGGATGCTATATTTGATATTTCAGATTGATTTTAGGCATTGCAGCATATTTTAATAAGGAAGTATTAATAAGATATCACCCGTTTTACTCTCTTAATATCATAGGTTTCAAAATGAACCACCCAGCAAGACTTCACGCTGAATAAAAGTATAATTCACAAACGTGTGATTTCGCTAAATTACTACCTTTTTTCCTCTTGGCTAATGAAAGCTAACCGATCGGTTATGGGAACCAATGATCCAATTCTGCCGCAGAGCTGCTAGTATTATAGGCAAATTAAAATTGATGAAAAAGACAAGGGAAACTTCAATGGTCCTTTCTGGTTCAGCCGTCGTCAGCCAGCCATACCTAACCTCAGGTGGTGCTCTAATTGAGGCTTGAACCCACGAGCTGTTAATTAGATGTCAAGCGCTCCAATTCACTGTGACACCGGCTCATTCTCTTGCAGGTTTAGCTTGGGAATATAAACCTTTGTTGATGAATGCCTGTTCTGACTCATTTACAATCTGTAGCCAGTCATATCCAACCCACGGGCTTGTGGTCTTGTCTGTTTAGATCGGTAATGTTGATGGAAGCTCGCAGATTGGTTACGGATCTTACTCCTCCCATTCTGTATTGGGGTTCACTTTCGAGACCCACGAACAACTGCATATCGTCAACAAAGACAAGGGAGACTGGAATGGCCATTTTGGCTCATAGTCCCCAGGCAAAATGGACGAGTGTGTACCATAACCTATCGGGGAGCGTTATCACTTTACATTTGTTCTTCCACTGAGCGAGTCCTTCTCCTTTATCGGATGTGCCAGACGAACCTCTTAAACACAGAGGAATAATAAATTGGAATAGACACACCTGCCGCTATCTGGAACTGGATCACATAGGAGATTTCTGCCGACAAACAAGCAGGGGTAGTAAAACTTTCAGCATGCCGTTCGTGTGAAAACCTCTTCGGTAACTCAAAGTTCTGCATTGCCTCAAAGTCAGGCTTTAGTCCTGTGCATACAATTATCTTTAAAAACATTGCAAACTGAATCCCATCGAAATTTCGAATACGGCCCGCTTGTGGTCATAAAGAGCCTTATTTACAAATGTGTGTGGTGGTGATTATTTAGTGAGCTCTACCGACGCCCGCATATGACCAGTCGATCTGCAGCCATGAAAAGAAATCTTCGCGTGCATTTAGCATGTAACCCTTACAGCAGCAAGTCGAGGAAGGCATGCTTTCAGTAATTTTTCTTAGAGATTGCAATTATTGCCATAGAGGCCTATGTTAAGGGCACTAATATTGGATGTAGATCTAATTGCAGAAAACACCTAAAGCACCACTACCTACCTCTTGGAATGTGGTTTTGTAGACGGCAAATCTGCGCAAAAGTGTGAATAGTCAGGTATTTCCTTTTTTATAGACGAAACCTTAACAAATGTGTAATTCTTGAAGACTATTTACCTATTCTTTAATGGAGGATCGGGTACTTCTATCATTTTCAATCTCCTCTGCTAATATTCCCCTCCTAAAAGAACATTTACTTCCTCAATGCGTTGAGCCTAGAAGGCCTGGCAACGAAAGATATCATTTCCCTTGCAAGCTAACATTTGCATCCTCGGTCATGTCAGCACTGGCTTCGAAATGTTCCGATATCTTCCAGAAGACAAGGTTGATGTAGTACAAATGCGAAGATGGATACTGGGAGCGAATGGCGCAATTCCTAACGAGCTTTTCTATATCGGGTTGCACACAAGTCACAGGCAACCGTCGGGGGTCAGGTCATTAGACCAAAAGACTCACTACTACGACAGAAACCACCTGGCGCCATTTAACGAATCGGGTAGGGTTACGGACAACGAAAATACGTTGGAGAAAATGAGAGATTACTCCTGACGTGAATGGCCAAACATGCAGTCGTCATGAGAAGGAAATTCTTTAGCTCTTTGGTTGCAGCTCACTCAACGAGCTCTTTGCGCAATAGATAGAGCGTTGGACTTCTGCCCAACAAGGTCGCGAGTTCGCGGCTCGGGCGCCGCAGCGTCTGGAGTTGGGTATGGCCGGCTGATGACAGCTAATCATGCAGAAATTGCCATTCCAGTCTCCCTTGTCTTTGTCGGTCATGTTATTCTGCCTTGATACTTAGCTGCCTCACGGCTGCTGGTGGGGATTGAGAGTTAGCCCCAAGGTACAACGGGACGAGCGAGTCCTGTAACCGATAGGTGTGCGCCCCATTACCATGTTTAATATTCCCGAACGAAACCGGCAATACAACGAGCTCGTGGGTCAATGGGTAGAGCGTTCGACTTCTGCCCAACATAGTCACGAGTTTGAGTCTCGACTGCCGCAGCACCTGGGGTTGGGTATGGCTGGCTGATGACAGCTAATTATCCAGAAATGTCCAATCAAGTCTCCCTTGTCTTTGTCGGTCATTTTATTCTGCCTATATTCTAAGCTGCCTTTCGGCTGCTGGCGGGGTTTGAGTGTTAGCCCCAGCACACAACGTAATAAGTGAGTCCTGTAACCGATCTAAGAGCGTCCAACTACCATTTTTAATATTCCCGATCGGAACCGGCAAGAAAACGAGCTCGTGGCGCAGTGGGTAGAGTGTTGAATTTCTGCTCAACAAGGTCGCGAGTTCGATATCAGGACGCAGCAGCACCTCGTGTTGGGTATGGCTTGCTGATGACGGCTAATAATCCGGAAATGGCCATTCCAGTCTCCCGTGTCTTTGTTGGTCATGTTATTCTGCCTAAATACTAAGCTGGCTTACGGCTGCTGGCGAGGTTTGAGAGTTAGCCCCAAGGCACAACGGGATAAGTGAGTCCTGTAACCGATCGGTGAGCGCCCAAATACCGTTGTTAATATTCCTGATTGATACCGGTAATACAACGAGCTCGTGGCGCAGTCGGTAGAGAATGGAACTTCTGCTAATAAGGTCGCAAGTTCGAGGCTCGGGCGCCGCAGCGCCTGGGTCAGGGTATGGCTGGCTGCTGAGGGCTAATAATCCAGAAATGGCCATTCAAGTCTCCCTTGTTTTTGTCGGTCATGTTATTTTGCCTATATGCTAAGCTGTCTTAAGGCTGCTTGCGGGGCTTGAGAGATAGCCCCAAGGCACAACGGGACGAGTGGGTCCTGTAACTGATCGGTGAGTGACCAACTGACATTGTTATATATATATATATATAAAAAGGAAGCATCAATCAAGTGACCAATACTGTGTTTTAATAAGTGAGCCTTTAATGGTCGTAATAATCACATTATTGGCATTTTTACAACTAAAAGTCCACTGTATTACGGTTTATTATTTAGAAATACGTCAATTGGTACCGAGTTAATAGAATAAATATATGTGTTGCATGTTTTTTATAAAATAGATTTGAATTTATTTGAACTCGGAAAATCAAAGATAAAATTCATACTTCTTATGTGGCAACGTTTGGCAGTGGATGCGTTTAGAAGATGGTCAAAAAGAATTTTGTTCGAAAGCCGATATCCTGATGTGAGTGAAATGTCTTGTCTGCAGGATCATCATTCATACAACCTGACCTAGGTTTTTTGTTCGAATCCAAAATGCAGTTCCGAATTTCATTTGCAATTTAATGAGATTGGGTATCTGCTGCACATTTCCAACTTATTGAAGGACTAATTTACGTTTATTAAAACCAAGGTAATCACGAACGAGCAAAGCCCAATACGATAAGAGCATTTTGACGGCATGGATTTGTCAATCGATTTAGTGGCCGTATCTTTAACACGGCCGTATAATAACGCAGTTAAGCATTACGTAAAGCAGCGGTTTCAAGTCCTTGCACAGGGGACCCGCTTATTAGGCAGTGAATGGGAATCATTAACGGGTCCTGGACTACATGTGTACGTCTTTATTTGTCAGCTGATGTAAAACGGATCACGCCAATGATTGAACTCACCTCCAACGTGTTCGCGCATATCTTTCAGTGAAGTCAGGTGATCTGTAAGCTAGAAGTGAAGTCGTAACCACGGATGACATCACTTGACACCACGAACAGACCAAGTTGACTGCCTTGGAGCATCCCAAGAAATTGCAAATATGTAGGCTAGATTGTGGGTTGGACCGCCCTACAAGACAATACCGGCCAGAGGGTGGTCCACCATCGGTCAGATGAGAGATCAACTTAAAGGATTCCCTTCAGTTTCTGGGCTTAGTCATGGGCATTGAATGTATTGTCAAATGCAGTCACGCTTGAATGATATTCATGAGATTTTCCCCAAAAAATGGAAACGTAACTTAGTTTACACTCTTTTCTAAATTGCATGAAATATCTGCCCTATTGAAATATTGAATGCAGAAAGGGCATGCGTTTAATCAACTTAAATACAGCGGAAATATCCAGCAAAATTCATTGGCAGGTATAAAAGCCATGTACGGCCAAAATTGACGGACTATTCAAAATCGAAAAGGGGACAAAATTTTAAATTATATCAGGGGTGGGCTGCGATGACTCATTTTATCTAGTATAAATAAGGTTTTGTTTGCACTGAAGGTTTCAACTGAAAAGCCATTTTCACCATCAGCTTGTTGGAAATTCGTTTCTTTGAGTGGGTGTAATGACTCAGGTGATGTCGTGAGAGAGGCATCGGCAGTATATCCCTGATTATTTTAAGCACTCAAGAACAACGCTTATTTTTGCTCTAGTTATGAATCAGGTATATTTCAGCGCAATCTTTCTTCTCTCTGTGCCATTCACATCCTCTCCTGCTTATATCGATCGGTAAAGAGCGTCTGCCAATTCGCGTATTTCTAAAATAAAACCAGCCAATCACCGGCAATGGCGGAGCGGATTTGCTAACGCCTACGCGAGTCACCCCGTTCTACAACCCAGAATCGCCAAATGCCACCTAAGGCTTCCTAATATTGCATAGGGCGCTGCTAATGGAAATAACATGGGCCAAACAACCAGAGCAGTTCGCAATAAAAAAAAATTGCGGGTAATCACCACATTAAAGACATTAGCTTTCTAAATGCCCGTGGCTTGCTTTCATAGGGCCTTAATATGCACAACATGGTTTCATTCCGGTTCACGGGAACATTCTATTTAAATAAATAGGTCGCATTTATAACGACGTTACACGTTGTCATTAAATACCGGTTTCCCAAAAAATGCTATTTCAAAACAAATTTTTATTTTTATTTAATTTTCAAATAAAGTATTTTAAATTCATTTAAGATTGTTAATTATTAGTTCAAATGGCCATGGCTTTTAGCTCACCGTGATAGTATCAAGCGCGTCAGATTGTTTATAGTGAGGAAAATGCGCTGAGCTCTCGACCTCACTCTCTCTTTCCCACCCCCGCAATCAGACCACCATCCGAGCCCGTCAGTTGTCTGATATGGGAGTGCGCGCATTGGCTGACAGGTCAGAATACTCGTCTTCACGCGCCACAGCATGACCTGGTCCCCATAATTCACACACCAGGCTTCACTTACTCGGGGGATATGGAGGAGCTATCAACGACTGACTCCCATTCCACTGGTCAGCCACTCGTCACGCACAGCACATACACTGGGCCGATGGCGAGGTCTGATGTAAGCGTCAGATTGGCGGCGTGAGGTGAATGTGCGGTGGCATCGAGGACAGTTTAGGAGAGAGTCCTCATCGCTGGTGGTGGTGGTAGTGAAAGCGGTTGTGGTTACGGTGGTGGGGGTAACAAGCGATGAGTAGAGGGATTTGATCTCTATGATGGTGGGAGTAATTTAATTGATGCCAGGAGTGAGGTTGGGGAAGTCTGAAAGAGGGTTGGCAGAATTTGACGTAGAAGTTGGCATTGTCGGATTGTTGGTGCATTGCGTCCGAAGATGTCCAACCGGGCCGATTCTCACGCGGAATATGCGTTGACAGCGCTGGCATTTTGGCAGGGCCTGGACCTTGGCGGTGTTCGTACGCGGCGCTTGTGACTTTCTTTCCGCTCTTTTGGCCTTGGCAGCAGCGATCCGGTTAGTCTCATGATTCCTGAACTAGTCTTCACGGATCTACTCCATGCTGGTCTAACCTGGGCGAGGTCCTCACAGGTCACCGGGTAGATTTGCAGTTTTTTCAAAGATTTCTTCAAAGTGTCTTTGACGCGTCATTTTTATCCTCCATGTCGGCGAGCACGCGTAACGACATCTCCGTAGGAAAGTCATTTGGGTAGGTGCTCGTCGTCAATTCTTAGGAGGTCGCCACTCCATCGCAGTTACAGTTGCCTCAGCATGGTGTGGATGCTGAAGGTTCCAGTCCGCTCCAGGACCTCCGTGTCCGGGATCCTGTCTTGTCATCTCAGCTCCAATATTCTGCGGAGGCAACTAAGATGGAAGTGATTCAGCTTTCTGGCTTGGTTCGAGTAGACGGTCCAGGTTTACGCCCCATAAAGAAGTGTCGTCAAGACGATGGCCTTTTAAATCTTCAGTTATATATTTAGGTGAATACCGTGGCGATTCTACATGGATCCGTTGGGCAACCTAGTCATCAATTCTCGTGGTGCGTGACAGCGTGCTTCCTAGATAAGCAAAGGTTTCCACGTTTTTGAGTTGAGCAACGTTGACATTGATTCAGTGATCATTGTATTCCGCGCTGGGTGGCGACTGGTGCATGACAACCGTTTTGGCTGTACTGATTGTAAATCCAAAATCGGCGCAGCCTGCGGCGAAGAGGTTTACGCTCCTATGCATGTCCTACTCCGTCACGGTGTTAAGGGCACAGTTGGTCGCGAAGAGCAAGTGATGGAATGTAGTCGTAGACTTGCGCGTTGAAGCCTGCGTACGCCGAATGTTGAGAAGGTGCCCGTCATTTCTGTAGGCGATGCGGATCCCAGGCTGCTCATCTTGGTAGGCGTCCATCAGCAAAGCCGAGAACATGATACTTCACAGGGTGGGAGCCAATACGCAGCCCTGCTTCACTCTGCTGGTCACTGCGAATGCTTCAGATTCCATCCCGCTGTCAGTGACGCGCGCCGTCATCCCGTCATGAAGCTGACGCACCATGTGCGTGAACCGCTCAGGACAGCCGAATTTCTGCATGACTTTCCACAGTCCGTCGCGATTCACCGTGTCAAAGGCTTTCGTTGGATCCACGTAGGTAGTGTATAGGTGAGTTCGCATCTCCTGGCACTTCTCTTATAGCTCGCGGGTGGCAAAGATCATATCGGTTGTCCAGCGGGGTCGGCGGAAGCCACATTGGCTTTCCGGGAGCAGGCCCTGTTCTAGGTGACCGTTCAAACGATTGAGAAGGATACGGGTAAATATCTTCCCAGTGATGCTGAGCAACGAGATGCCTCTTTTATTATCAAAGAGTTGCCCGTTCCCTTTCCGATTGTAGAGATGGACGATGGTCTCGTCTTTGAAATCCTGAGGAACTTTTCCTTGGCGCCACATCTCCAGTTCTGCCATCAGCCGGGGCCCACCGTGCTTGTAGACTTCTGGGGGGATTGCGTCAGATCCCGGTGCTTTACCACTATAAATCTGCTGCACGGTCTGGATGGTTTCTGGTAGGGAAGGCGGCAGATTCAGGTCATTGTTCGTGTCCACTTGAGGGAGCTGGTCAATGGCAGCATCGGATATGGCTGATGAGCAATTAAAGACCCTTCTGAAGTGCTCGGCCCAGCACTTCAGAATTTGTGATTTCTCTGTCAGCAGTGTTGTTCCGTCAGAGCTGAGCATTGGTACGGTCCCCTTGATACACGGGCCGTTGATGGCCTTGATGGCTTTGAAGAAGTTTTTCATTTCCTTGCGGTCCGCATACCCCTGGATTTTCTCAGTATTTTGGATCATCCAGCCATCCCGCATCTCCCGCAGCCGTTTCCATACAAGGCACCAGCATCTGAAGAAGGCTGCTTGGTGAAGTCAGTCCGAAGGTCAATGTAGGATTTGCGTAGGCCATTCTTCTCCGCGAGCAAGTTGCTGACTCATTATTTCAGCGCTACGGGAGGGTTTAAGCGAGGGCGTGATCCAGACTCTCAGGTCCTTTTGGGCATCCACTACTTTCAATGGAATGCCAGTTAGACTGTAAACCGTACGATTCAAAGGATTGCTTTAACCGACTCGTATGATGTTGCGCTTGCTCTCATTGAACGGCAAGAGCCAGTCATTTGACCATTTCTGGAGTCGATTTTAGTGTGCCTGCAAGTTCTTTTCGTCAGCCGGAGTTTCAACGACGCGCCGAAACTTAAGATCATCGACAAACATGGCACTATCACATACAAGTTCGTTGGAACAATTGTTGATGTAGACAATGAACAAAATAGGGCCTAGATCAGAGCCTTGGGGAACACCACTCTCAACCTCAACCTTGGTCGCCTGTTTGTCGCTGATATGGACAGTTTGTGAGCGGCCAGAAGTGTTCTATCCATGTCAGAAGTCTACCTCTATTGCCTATGTGGTTGAGTGTATAAAGAATGCGGTTGTGCAGCACGCTATCAAAAGCTTTTTTGAAGTCGATATAGACTGCGTGCACCGTATTTCCTCTATCGACCGCTTCAGTCCAACGTTCTAAACAGTAGAGCATATTTGTGACGCAGAATCTACCTCTACGGAAACCATGCTGGACCTCGGATAGCAGATTGTTATGTTCTTGGAACTGCATTAGTTGTTGCTTTATTATAGTTTCCATGATTTTGTAGCAAACTGATGTAAGACTGACCGGTTGATAATTGTTTGCAGAGACCCGGCTTCCCCCTCATAAAGCGGCGTAATTTATGCAGATTTCCAGTCGGCTGGTAGACTTCCGGTCTGGGAGGATGTTTAGAAAAGCTTAGAGAGTGGTTTTGCCAAGTATCGCGCGAGCTCTTTCAACAGCTTGGCAGGTACTTCATCGGGACCCGATGAATTAGATTCCTTTAACCCCAAAAGTTCCTTGAGGACAGTAGTCTCAGTGAAATGAACAGTCTTACCTATTGTATCCACTTCGAAGCCATCGGTAGGGTAATCGTATCCCGTTTTCTTTTGTGAAAACAGACTGGACAAATTCTGAAAGTTGATCAGCCTTTGCACTGTCTTCAGTAAGGTCTAGGCCCTCGGCGGTCCTCAGCAGGGGTATCGGATCCTTGTTCCGTATATTGTGCCTGAGGTTACCATAAAACAGTTTCGGGTTCATGGTGGACCGGTTCAGCAGGTCCACTTCGAAATTCTGTCTTGTTCGAACAATAAGACCCTTGGCCCGATTTCTCTGCGTTTATTTAACGCATTTAGAAATGCAGGAGTTCCCTCCGTAAGCAATTTTTCCACAATCTCCGCTTTTTGTTAACTTCAAAGAAAAAGGTTCCCACTGAGTGCGCACGATTTCGGCCCTCATCCACCGAAATCGCCTTGCCATATATTCCTTCTGATTTTCGTGGGTCTTGCTGGTATAGAAAATAGTGAGTATTCAAAGTTTTCCCGTTTGATCGCCATTGCTGTGAGCTAAACATTCTGATTTGCGTTTATTCGAACGTTACTTACTACGGAATAAAATTGTGTACGGTTGTGATCGCAGTTATAAGTAATGAAAAATTAAAAAGGCGGCCTTGCAATCGTGGATACAAATTTACATGTTTCTCTTCGGAAAATTAGACTTATTATAATGAATCTGATATGTTACTATTGAATTCCTATCGCATTATATCGTGTAAAAAAATCCTAAAATGTTTGGTTCAGGTTCCGTGTTTCATTTCATCAGCATTTTATGAACCACCTTTTGACTTTTCCTGTTATGAACTCCCACGGACACCGTGATTGGGCGGATGAAAATGTGTATTTTTTTCATAAACTATTAAAAAAACTGACCAAAGATTATTGCGTGATCGAACGGATAGGGCTTCCCTCTATAAGTATCCGTATATTTGAGGGAGATATAGGTGAGTTACCTTTGAATTCACTATTTGTACATGTGAATTGTGGTATCAGAAAAATAATACCTCAAGATTTTGACGAGGCAAATTGTTATGAGCCAACTGGGTGGAACATAGTTGAAAAGAACAGACTGTAAATAAAATAATACTAGTGATATTGAGGAGAAACATTATGGGAGAGTGCGAGCTCTCGAATGAACATAATAAACATAAATAAATATTACTCAAATATAGCTAGCAGTATTATTAATATCTTATTTTATGACGACGCCCGTGGAGCTTTCAGTTCCAGTTGTAGCTGGCAAAATTATATCGATCTAACTTTCACTTGAAAGATTACAGGGATTAAGACATAAAGGAATCCAGCGGAAGATAATTGCAAGCTTCAACTACTCTTTTGTAGAAGAAGTACCTCCGAGTGTCTAGCCTAGCTCCAGTCACACGTAATTTGATAGGATGACCTTTTATGTTCGTTGTTGTTGCTAACTCGAAGAAATCACCTGGGACAAAACAACAGTCCTTAATGCGTAGTATGTGGAATGGTAGTATCAGGTCTCCCCAAAGCTGTCTATAGCCCAAGGGAAAGAGTGTGAGATTCAAACAGCCGAGTTTCATAAGGCTGTGAGCCATGTCCAAAGTCAAGTTTGGTTGCTCGCCTTTGGACCGTTTTGAGGATGATGATGTCCTTCGCCATTCAGGGTCTCCAAGCTTGGATATCGGACTCCAACTGCGACCGCACGAAGTTTTTGAAGACTTTGGTGAAGCAGTTGGTATGGAAGCCTGAAAAGTCTCGTTTGACGAGGTACAGAATCGACATCGCTGACATCGCTATCCATTCGCAAAGTGGGGACAATTTAAGCAAGGGCATGATCCAGACTCTCAGGTCCTTTTGGGCATCCAGATCTTTCAATGGAATGCCATTTAGTCATTTAACCGTGCGATTCGAAGAATTGCTTTTCCCGATCGTATAAAGTTGCGCTTGCTCTCATTAAACGGCAATATCCAGTCATTTGACCATTTCTGGAGTCGATTTAAGATTTCCTTAAAGTTCTCTTCGTAAGCCGCAGTTTGAATGACGCGCCAAAGTTTGAGATCGTCAACAAACATGACAATATCGCAGTCCAGTTCATTGGCCCAATCGCGGTTATAGACATTAAACAAAAAAGGGCCGAGAACAGAGCCTTGGGGAACACCACTTTCAACCTCAACCTTGGTCGCCTGCTTGTCACTGATATGGACAGTTTGTGAGTGGCCAATAAGGAAATGTAATATCGATTTCAGAAGTATACCTCTAAGTCCTTTGTGGCAATTTGAGTTTACAATGAAGGTGGTGGCGCGGCACGCTATAGAAATCCTGTTTAAAGTCAATATATTGTTAGAACAAGACAGGATTTCGAAGTGGACCTGCTGAACTGAACCACCGTGAACTGGAAACTGTTGTACGGAAACCTTAGGCAGAAAAGACGGAACAAGGATCCGATACCCCTGCTGAGGACCGCCGAGGGCCTAGACATTACTGAAGACGGTGCAAAGGCTGATCATCTTTCGGAATTTTTCCGGTCAGTTTTCGCAAAGTAAACGAGATACGATTAACCTGCCGATATCTTCGAAGTAAAAACAATAGTATAGAATGTTCAATTCACCGAGAATATTGTCCTCAAGGAACGTTTGGGTTTGAATGAATCTAAGTCATCGGGTCCCGATGAAGAACCTGCCAAGATATTGACAGAGCTCGCCAGAGAGTTGGCAAAAACATTCCCTACGCTTTTTCAAACATCCTTTGAGACTGGAGGTCTACCAGCCGATCGGAAATCCGCATGGATTACGCCGCTCTATAAGGTTGGAAGCCGGGGATCCGCTAAAAACTTATCAACCGGTCAACCTTACTTCAATTTGCTGCAGAATCATGGAAAAAAAAACTTAGCAAAAACCAATGCAGGACATAACCATCTGCTTTCCGAGCTCCAGTATGGTTTCCGAAGAGGTAGGTCATACGGGACAACTTTGCTCTACTGTTTAGAACTTTGGACTGAGGCGTTCGATGGAGGAAATACGGAGCATGCAGTCTATATTCATATTGATGTCGATAGCATGCCACACCACTGTCTTCTTTATAAACGTAACTGCATAGGAGTAAGAAGTAGGCTTCTGACATGGACAGAAAACTTCCTAATTGACCGCTCGCAAACTGTCCATATCAGCGACAAACAGATGGCCAAGGTTGAGTTTGAGTGTGGTGTTCCCCAAGGCGCTGATTTTGGCCCTATTTTGTTCATTGTCTACATCAACGATTGAGCCAGCGAACAGTTCTGCGATAATGCCATCTTTGCCGAGGATCTCAAACTTTGGTGCGTCATTAAACTGCGGCTGACGAAGAGAACTTGCAGGCACATTTATATCGACTCCAGAAATGGTCAAATTACTGGCTCTTGCCGTTCAATGAGAGCAAGTGCAACATTATACGAGTCGGGAAAAGCAATCCTTCGAATCGCATGGTTAACCGACTAAATGGCATACCATTAAAAGAAGTGGATACCAAAAGGACCTGGGAGTCTGGATAACGCCCTCGCATAAACCCTCCCAGCTGTTGGTGACAAGTTGATGACGTTTTTTTCGTTCCGCAAATGAGAAGTCCCGTTGAAAATAAACTCCAGGATTTGAGTTTTTAGCTTGAAACGCCTATACAGAATGAGCCTGCATTCCTGGCTACAGGTCAAGATAAGTTTATAGGCCTAGGATGTGTTGATTCAGATTGGCTTTCGGGCCATTTTCCAAGGTGGAAGGCTTTTTCCAGTTCAATCGACGTATTGGGTTCCAGCATATTGTTCACAATTTCATGAAAGTGGTTCATGTCTTCGGAATATCGGTCTTTGGGAGTTGTAGCTGTTGATTCAGGTTGTCCCTGTATTATGAAGCCTTTTTGCCTGTTGGTGGCATTTTTAACCTACGATGCTTTCGTCCACTAGAGGGCAGTCAGCTTACTGTATCAGAATTGGTGGATTCCATATGTTGCAGTAGGCTGGGCGGGTAACTTGACCCACGTGTGATAATACTCTCGGCTCCCGTTGGGGCCTCGTAGCTCAGTTGGATAGAGCGATGGCGGTACTTAAGCCTTGCCCTTGCTGGCGTGGTTTTGAATCGCACTGAGGCCACTGAGTTTATCACAAGTTGGTCAAAGGAATTTCTTTGATTGTTCAAAACCCAATAAAATAATGTATTTTGTGCGCATTAATTACCTAACCGCATCTATGGGTGCATTATCTGGCCTTATTTGTCCTCATATAACGATGCGGAGCTTCGTGATTGTGCTAGGACTCTTCGCGGGATGTCTGGCGGCGAATGGTGAACTTTCAACTTTGATAAATTTCGCGATTCCCGAATACTGCATTTTTATGTGTAGTAGATATAATGAATAGTATTTGCTATAAATTTCATACGCAAATTCGGTTACCCACCTACACCGCTTTTCCAATCAAACATTTAGGCACTTCATGATTTATTCAAATATTTTAATTCATAGTCATGTCTTATGCAGTTAATGGCAAAACCAGATGGTTTGTCTAATGAAAATGCTAATGTCAGGCGTTATATGGGCGTGTTTTAGGATGCAGGCCATCTAACCTTAAATTTAAACCCGATCTAAGCCTTAACTGTAAGCATAATCGTAACTTTAACTCCACGGATCGCTAACAGAATTCACTCAACCCGTTCTGCCTTGAGGCTCATACTCGAGTCCTGCTAGCAACCGCACTGCAGGTACGTGACTTGCGCGTAATTTTATTTTAAATCGAGAGAATACTTGAAATGCAAGCGAACTAGTAGCGAAGGTCACTGACCCGAATGCGTAACAGTGGACAGTGTAGAAGAATCCAAAAGGATTACCTTACTGGCCCGCTAAAGAGTTTAAGGGAAAAGGAACGCCACGAGAAGAGTAAATACTACCCTGATACTAGCTCAAACATAAACCTAAACTCTAGTTAGCAGCAAGTGAAACCTTATCCCTTAATTTAACTTAAACTTAACTTAACACCAAGAGAACCCATAAATTTATATCTAATCCTGACCGTTATCAAAAACGCATTCTATATTTTTCTTGGAATTGGGGCACAGAGACCCATGTTTTGCTGGTTACTCCTCCAATTTATCCTTGCCCCAAATTAGACCGAATCCAATCCTTGATTTTCGCGAATGGCTCCTGTTGGCAGATGAGCCTCGGTGGTCAACAACGGCAAATAAGCTTCAAGTGGTCAATTCAGTCCACAAGCATATTTCAGTCGTGTGGTAGGATTAAGCATCCCGACCGCAGGATAAGTAATAACAGTATCTTCTCAATTAGCAGAAGGGATGCCCGAATATGTTGTTCAGTTGAGTTATGCAAAAACGCAGTTTGAAACCTTCAACCAAGGTAATATGGCCATGCTGACTGGGGTAAGAAGGATTTTTGCCCACCCGTTCGCTAGCTACTGGAGATAAATGAACGTTATGCCATAGGACACGTGCCATATATAAGACACAGGCATGTTGCTTACGGTGCAACAGGAAAGACACAGATAAATCTTTCATGGTTAGTACCCATCATCAGTTTATCATATGCCTCCTGCATTGTGGTCTATACAAAGTCAAACAAGCAGTTGACACACTGATGTGGTTAAGATCTCACTCGATCCCATTATGCTCCACAAAAGGATGGTGCAGGTACGTGACTTGCGCGTAATTTCATTTTAAATCGAGAGTAGACTGGTGTGGCATATACCGCACTCTCTCCTCCTCCCTCACCTGAGCCCGGTGTCATGACAGAGTCAAGAAGACCGGAGGTGGGAGAGAGCGAAAGTTGTTGGCGCGGTCGGAGACCCCCCTCGTGGCGAACCCCCACACCTGGTTCGGATCCCATGGAGTGGGGAGTGCCATAAAGGCCACATTAAGAAGGAGCCATTGCAGCCTAACTCTCAGTCCACCAGGTAGCCACTCTACACAAAACACACTTTAGGCTGACCTTGCGGTCGCAGTGTTCCCGTCAGTTGACAATCTTCCAAACCACGGCTTTTAGCACACCGTGATAGTTTAAAGCGCTCCAGATTGTTTATTGTGAGGAAAATGCGCTGATCCATCGATCTCACTCTCTCCCTCAACCAACAATATGACCACCGTCTGAGCCGGTCAGTTGTCTAATGTGGGAGTGCGTGCATTGGCTGACAGGTTGGCATACTCGTCTTCACGCGCCACAGCATGACCTGGCCCCCAAAACGCACACACCAGGATTCACTAAATCAGGGTGTATGAAGGATCCATCGCCTTCTGACTCCCAGTCAACTGGTCAGCCACTCGTCACACACAGCACATACACTGGGCCGATGTTGTTCGCAAAGTAAACGAGATACGATTAACCTGCCGATATCTTCGAAGTGGAAACAACAGTATAGAATGTTCAATTCACCGAGAATATTGTCCTCAAGGAACGTTTGGGTTTAAATGAATCTAAGTCATCGGGTCCCGATGAAGAACCTGCCAAGATCTTGACAGAGCTCGCCAGAGAGTTGGCAAAACATTCCCTACGCTTTTTCAAACATCCTTTGAGACTGGAGGTCTACCAGCCGATCGGAAATCCGCATGGATTACGCCGCTCTATAAGGGTTGGAAGCCGGGGATCCGCTAAACACTTATCAACCGGTCAGCCTTACTTCAATTTGCTGCAGAATCATGGAAAAATTAACTTAGCAAAACCAATGCAGGACATAACCATCTGCTTTCCGAGCTCCAGTATGGTTTCCGAAGAGGTAGGTCATACGGGACAACTTTTGCTCTACCGTTTAGAACTTTGGACTGAGGCATTCGATTGAGGAAATACGGAGCATGCAGTCTATATTCATATTGATGTCGATAGCATGCCACACCACTGTCTTCTTTATAAACGTAACTGCATAGGAGTAAGAAGTAGGCTTCTGACATGGACAGAAAAACTTCCTAATTGACCGCTCGCAAACTGTCCATATCAGTGACAAACAGATGGCCAAGGTTGAGTTTGAGTGTGGTGTTCCCCAAGGCGCTGATTTTGGCCCTATTTTGTTCATTGTCTACATCAACGATTGAGCCAGCGAACAGTTCTGCGATAGTGCCATCTTTGCCGAGGATCTCAAACTTTGGTGCGTCATTAAACTGCGGCTGACGAAGAGAACTTGCAGGCACATTTATATCGACTCCAGAAATGGTCAAATGACTGGCTCTTGCCGTTCAATGAGAGCAAGTACAACATCACACGAGTTGGGAAAAGCAATCCTTCGAATTGCATGGTTAACCAACTAAATGGCATACCATTGAAAGAAGTGGATACCCAAAACGACCTGGGAGTCTGGATCACGCCCTCGCATAAACCCTCCCAGCCTTGCGCAAAGGTAGCGAAGCCAGCAATTTCGATTCTGTTCGCCCGTCAAACGAGATTTTTCAAACTGCAATGACGACTGCTTCACCAACGTCTTCGGAACTTTCGTGCAGCAACAGTTTGAGTCCGCTATCCAAGCTTAGAGACCCTGGTGCACAGGAATGTTAGTTTTCCGGGAAGTGCTTACGGTCGGGCGCGAGCCCTCCTTTACTGGGTCGACTGCGTGTTCATCCGAAACAGGCCGCTCCAGGGGGAGAACAATGGACGATGGATCAGTTGGTTGTTGTAAATAACCAAATGTTGTTCCCCTTCGCTGAGCCGCTGTCGGTGACAAGTTGATGACGTTTTTTCCGTTCCGCAAATGAGAAGTCCCGTTGAAAATAAACTCCAGGATTTGAGTTTTTAGCTTGAAACGCCTATACAGAATGAGCCTGCATTCCTGGCTACAGGTCAAGATAAGTTTATAGGCCTAGGATGTGTTGATTCAGATTGGCTTTCGGGCCATTTTCCAAGGTGGAAGGCTTTTTCCAGTTCAAACGACGTATTGGGTTCCAGCATATTGTTCAAAATTTCATGAAAGTGGTTCATGTCTTCGGAATATCGGTCTTTGGGAGTTGAAGCTTTTGATTCAGGTAGTCCCTGTATTATGAAGCCTTTTTGCCTGTTGGTGGCATTTTTAACCTACGATGCTTTCGTCCACTATCTGGTGGGAAGGTTTCACGCTTCGCATTGGTGATGATGGAGTGGATGCTGCTTGGCTATTTGTGGGTTTTGTAAATACATTATGCTATTGATGGGGCTTTTACGGAGGTGTTTTCACGGCGGTAAAACAGAGAAATATATATAGGAAACCATAAAAAAAAATTTCAGCCAATGTTTTCCTTGTCCTATATATGGCAACGAAATTGAGTGTGCTAATATAAAATAAACTTAAAACAAATTCCATTAAGGTAAAGGTATTCAAATAATAAATATCATATTAAAACAACACTGTGGATGTCGTTGCATGAATGCAGTAAATTAAAACACATAGTGTTCACTCCCGCAGCGCTGAAATAATGTGTCGTCCTTCTAAAACATATCGTATTTAGCTATCTATATTATACCCAAGGGCTTAACATAACCTATTATCTTCGCTTTTTGATACAACCTCCCAGCTTATAGATCAAAACTACAAATGTCTTATATTTTCTCGACATCCAGCAACCGAAATGTGAAAATCGTTTAAAATAGTATCTATTTTTGATTGATCGTAACAGGCGAGACGAATGTGAAGTTAATGACTAGCTAAAACCTATAAAATCAACGTTCATCAACTACCATAGACATCATAACGGACTACGATCTTGTCAGTTGAGGTGAAATTGATACATGCATTTGTTGCGTTGTCTGCCTAAATATCACAGGTTCTCCTGCTGTCGATTGCAAAAAAAAGCAGACTAAAGTCTCCATTCCATGAAAAAGGAGTCACTAGTTTTTTTCGCAAGAAAAACAAATATTTTTGTGGGAAAGTAGCTTAATATCACACCTAATCTGAAACGACAGCAGCGCGCTCTATTTAAACTGATTGACCAAGTTGTGGGTGCAGTAAGAAAACTTTGTTGTGAATGACTGACACATGGCCTGCTACTATACCATCATGCCTAGAGTCCTTCGAACTCCGAGGGTATTCGATCGATATTGGCAAAACGTCGATCAGACTACATTAGCACGGGTAAAAATTACAGTAGTTTATTATTTTTGATGCTTTAAAGGACAATTCACCGAAGAAAACGACCTGATTGGAAGACCCCGAGCGTGTCTGACTCGTGCCTTTTTCAAGAAAACGCCTTCATATATAAGGTATGAATCAACAGAGACTTCTTATTTCTCCTCCTGTCGCACGTTTATTCGGCTGCCTTCTGTGAGTTCATGGATATTGTTTCCCATGAGCAGCAATTGAAAACAAGAACTTCTCATGTGTCCGCAAATGTCAACATTGAAATCACAGAATTTAGCAGCCTTGATGCATTTGTTTGACAAGTAGAGGATTTTGGCAGATTTGAAAAATTCCTTTGACAAACTTGTGAAAACTTAAGCAGCCTCGTAGCTCAGTTGGCTAGAGCGTTGGCTGAACTTAAGCCTTCCCCTTGCTGGCGTGGTTTCGAATCCCACCGAGGCCACCGAGTTTTTTACAAGTGGGTCTTCTCTTCTAATTAATTGTGCCTGATAGTCAGTTGGTGGATTTTAGATTGATTGCTTAAAAAATCATGTTTGGGCAGTCAGCTTACTGTATCAGAATTGGTGATTCCATATGTTGCAGTAGGCTGGGCGGGTAACTTGACCCACGTGTGATAATACTCGGCTCCCCGGTGGGGCCTCGTAGCTCAGTTGGATAGAGCGATGGTGGTACTTAAGCCTTGCCCTTGCTGGCGTGGTTTTGAATCCCATTGAGGCCGCTGAGTTTATCACAAGTTGGTCAAAGGAATTTCTTTGATTGTTCAAAACCCAATAAAATAATGTATTTTGTGCGCATTAATTACCTAACCGCATCTATGGGTGCATTATCTGGCCTTATTTGTCCTCATATAACGATGCGGAGCTTCGTGATTGTGCTAGGACTCTTCACGGGATGTCTGGCGGCGAATGGTGAACTTTCAACTTTATAAATTTCGCGATTCCCGAATGCTGCATTTTTATGTGTAGTAGATATAATGAATAGTATTTGCTATACATTTCATACGCAAATTCGGTTCCCCACCTTAACCGCTTTTCCAATCAAACATTTAGGCACTTCATGATTTATTCAAATATTTAAAATCGCAGTCATGTCTTATGCAGTTAACGGCAAAACCAGATGGTGTGTCTTATGAAAATGCTACTGACAGGCGTTATATGGGCGTGTTTTAGGATGCAGGCCATCTAACCTTAAATTTAAACCCGATCTAAGCCTTAACTGTATGCATAATCGTAACTTTAACTCCACGGATCGCTAACAGAATTCACTCAACCCGTTCTGCCTTGAGGCTCATACTCGAGTCCTGCTTGCAACCGCACTGCAGCTAGTAGTATTAGTAGTAGTATTCTTAGTAGTAGTATTTGTATTAGTAGAAGAAGTATTAGTAGTCGAAGAAGTGGAAGTAGTCGCATTAGTAGAATTAATAGTAGTAGTTGTATGAGAAGTAGAAGTAGTCGCATTAGTAGTATTAAGAATAGTAGTAGTAGTTGTATTATTATTATTATTAGTAGTAGTAGTAGTAGAAGTAGAACTAGTAGTAGTTGCAGGAGTAGTAGTATTAGCATAAGTAGTAGTAATAGTAGAAGTAGTAGTAGTAACAATTCGAACGTCGAGTCGGGAAAAGCAATCCTTCGGACTGTATGATTAACAGTCTGAAAGGCATTCCATTCAAAGAAGTGATGCCCAAAAGGACCTGGGAGTCTGTATCACGCCCTCATCATCATCATCATCATCATCATCATCATCATCCTCATCCTCATCAGCATCATCATCATCATCATCATCATCATCATCATCATCATCATCCTCATCATCATCATCATCATCATCATCATCATCATCATCATAATCAGCCTCATCATCATAGTCATTTATGATCATCATCATCACCACCATCATGATCATTACCATCGTCCCCACCGTCGTCATCTTTAGCGTAATCATCTTCTTCTTCTTAAGTTACTTACTAAATACGTAAGATAGCTTGCTTGTACCAAACTTCCTGATCGTGGAATACCTGGCCGCAGACCACTATTGGTTACAGTGCGATGCAGTTTGTCTTGGAAATACCGTCAAATACTTCAAGATTTTCACAGTTTGCTATCAATTGTCCATGAGCTTAGATTCAATTCTATGTGTATATCAGTAACTACATAATAAGGTATTTGTAAGAAACATTTACCAAACTAGTGAGTCTTTGGATATTCGTTCTAATGCAGATGGCCATTTGAGTCAAATTTGTGGCGCACCCAAACATGCAAACTCGTAGCCAAGATATTCAAACGTCCATAAATGGAGTACAATAAGACGCCGGGAATAAATGTGATATCCTTATATGAGCAAAATGAATTGGGTTCGGTTTGCACGTTATAAAATAACAAAAAATCCTACTTAATAAAGTTTTTCTATTCGATTATGAACGCTTACAGAACTCACTTCGTCCGTTCTGCCTTGTGTTGCACTATCGAGCCCCACCAGCCATCGAACAGCGGTTAGTCTCCCAGGCAGAATGTTATAACCGACAAAAAGAAAGGAGACTGAAATGGCCTGCTCTAACTTAATAACCGTCGGCAGCCAGTCATATCCAACCCCGGGTGGTGCATCACCTTGGGTTTGAACCCGCAACCTGTTAATTATAAGTTCAACACTCTAACGATTTAGCCACAGGCTCGTGGACTTGTCGGTTTAGATCGGTAATTTTTATGAAAGTTGGCAGATTGGTTACCGGACTAATTCGTCCCTTTCTGCCTTGGGGTTATTTTTCGAGCCCCACAAACAACTGCCAATCGTCAAAAAAGACAAGGGAGACTGGAATGCGCTGCATGTAACCCTTACAGCAGCGCATCCATGATGGAGTGCTTTCAGTAGTTTGCCTTAGAGATTGCAGTTATTTCCATGGTGGCCTATGCTATGGGCACTAATATTGAATGTAGATCCGATTGCAGAGAACACCTAAAGCACCACTACCTACTTCTTGAAATGTTGTATTTTAGACAGCAACACTGCGTAAACAAATGAATAGTCAGACATTTCCTTTTATTATGGGCAACACCTTAACAAATTTGGTATTCTTGATGAGTATTTGCCTATTTTTTAACGTTGGAGATGGCGTTTCCATCATTCTGCATCTCCTCTGCCCATTTTCCGTTTCTGAAAGAACATTTACTGATTCAATGAGTCACTTTCCGGCCTTTGAATGCCTCTTTCTGTTATTGCAAGCCTCCAATCCATGCCCAATCACATTGAATCCAATGGTGTCTTATGTAACCGAGTTGCATCCTGTCGTTGCAAGTCTATCGCCCTAACGTTTTTCGATTCTTCTGCAGGTATTGCAGGAATAAGCTCTTTCTCCGCTGAACTCATAAATGTTGTTGAACGCGATTTTGTTAGCCAACTACTCATGCAAGTACGTTTAGCTTGCAGTATTGTCCTTTGATATCACTTAGCTGATAAAAAATTGGTTTTGATCAGAGATATCAAATAGCGTGGGAAAAATGTTGGATATCTCAAAACATCTGATTTTACTCAATTACGGCCTTTTTTCCTCTTGGCTAATGAACGCTCAACGATCGTTTACAGGAACCACCGATCCTGTTCTGATTTAAGGCTTACTTTTGAGCACCACCAGCATCTGAACAGCTACAGCTACTATTTAAACCGTAAACCAGTTCGGCAGCAGAGCATTCCAAGTCAGATTTGAGCGGATACCGAGCACAACCAAGGGTGGATGTTTGCTCCAAGTTAAGGGGTTGTCCAATCGGGGTGAATGCAAGATCCATGGGTAACATCCGATAATACGTGGTCTTGTTCAGTCCTAGTTCTAAGCAAGATCGCTTAGCTTTTTACAGAAAAATTAAGGTCAATAGCAAAAGAGAGAGATGAATATTTGAAATAGACAGAGAGAGGGAGAGAGATATATATATCTTTTATTTTTATGTATCATTCTAAATTCTTAGCAAAAATTAATGGCTCCGTTCACTATCAGAATAGGATAAAAAAATACATCTATACCAATTAAATGTACATCTAGTAGACAGACAATTCCAATCTCAGCTTCTGTATTTCTACCACTTGAAAAAAAAGGGAGACTTCAGTATCAGTATCAGTATATTTGAGACATATAAAGGTGAGTCACCTTAGAATTCACTATTTACAAATGCGAGTTGTGATATCAAAATATAGTATCTCGGGAATTTGATGAAAGTCAATTGATATGAGCCAACTGGGTGATATAGTTTAAAAAGAGCAGACAATGAAATAAACTTCCGCCCTTCAGGAAGAGGGCATCATGGAGGTCACCTGGATCATCACCGAAGTGCGGAAGATGCAGTTAGACACTTTCTTGCTGGTTGGAGTGTCCGCCGAGTGATCTCAAGTCAGAAATATCCGCCCAGATCATCCCTGGTCCGTTGTGGTTCAAACCAAGGGAGAAAGTTCTTAGATCGCATGGACTATGGCCACCAGGTTCGGCTGATGCGAACGCTCATGGTGTTACCAAGGTGAGCCGATAGTTAAGCCGGTAAGACCTCGGGGACCTCCGAATGGGAATAATGAGAGAGTGCTATCTCACAAATGAAAATAATAAACATGAAGAAATGTTTCTCAAATATTTCTAGCAGTATTATACATATCTTATTGTCTGACGTGGCCTTGCATTTCGTGTTGTGCCTCGCACCATCATATCGATCTAACTTTTGCTTAAAAGCCTCCAGGGATTCCAACATAACAACATCCCGAGGAAGATTATTTCAGGATTACTCTACTCTTTTTGAGGAGAAGTACTTCCGAGTGTGTAGCCTAGCTCCAGTCACACGTAATTTGAGAGGATGAAATCTCAAGTTCGTTGTTGTTTCTAATTCTAAGAAATCACCTTGGACAAGAAAACAGTCCTGAACGTGTAGTATGCGGAATACTAGTATCAGATCACCCCTAAGCTGTTTATAGCGCAAGGGAAAGAGATTGAGATTCGATAGCCGTGTTTCATAAGGATGTGAGCCATGACCAAGGCCAAGTATGGTTGCTCACATTTGAACCTTTTCGAGGATGTTGATGTCCTTCGCCGCCCAGGGTTTCTAAGTTTAGATGGTGAACTCCGACTGCAACCGCACGTAGGTTCCAAAGACTAAGGTGAAGCAGTCAGTATTGAAGGCTAAAAAAGCTCGTTTGACCTAGACAGGTTTGTCCAGTATTAAAATGTCACCCTCTTTAAGTTCTGGTCATGGTACACTTCTATGAACGGCCATCCACGTGTCTGATATGAGCACTTTTCTTGATCCAGTCCAATAATCTCCTATCACCTCCTTATAATTCTCTGAACCCCTAGTTGAAACAGATGCGATCGCTTCAATTGGGAGTAGGCGATTACGCGAAGCCGAAGCACGATGATGTCCGTCCTGTGCAACCACTGAATGCCATCCTGGCACCCCAACCGCGAGTTCTGTACAAATCTTGGCCTTCTGCTGCAGGTCGAATCGCACCGGCTCTCTTCGTACTCACCTCGCATCTGACAATAATCACGTTTTCAAGCTAAAAAGACTACCGCCATCAATTTCTCCAGATATCCTATTTGCGTAAAAGTATAGTTATAAAGTTGTTCTTGTATTGTGTTAATAAATACAAGCACTTATCCATGGGCATTTGTTTATTTCTCTCCTTCGAGATCATGTAGTAAATAATCTGCTGGTGAAGTTTTCTGGAAGTCAATCCGAGTAAACGAACAGTACAATAGACGAGGTTAAACATGGTTAAGTGCAATCTGCCCAAGTCCCTCTGAAGTGGCTCCTATTGGTCTGGCCAGGGACCTCCAAATTTGTGCACTTCATGATTGAAATCAAAATAACATGTATTGAACACTCAAAGGAATTCGGAGAAAAATAAAAATCTTTTACGTCATAGGTGGTGGATAAATGGAGACACAGGAGTGCTGGCTGGAAAGCAGGTTCTTCGTGCTCTGAGTTACGGTACACCCACTGGGAAACGAAGAGTATTTCCCTAGACGGAAGTATCAAACTGATATCTTACTGAACCGTCTTACTGTCTCTCTCTTCCAAATATGGGCTGACTGTTGTAAGGGTGCCATACGGTGGGTTTCTCAGAAACAAATGAGCCACAAAATACTACTTAGAGGCGACTTTAACTATCTCATACATAAGTATGAAAGATACTCAAGTTATTGATATTTGGATAAATTGAATTCAGGTTAATATCGCAATGTTTCAAAAATTATCCTTTTTATGTATCATATTCGGTAATATTTCGACGACACATGACACTTTGCAAGACCTCTCGTCCAAATAATATCGTTTTTATGCCATGCTAAACCGTTGCTTTACGAAGGGCTGTCCATTCAACTTAGAATATGTTAGCCTGTGGGGAAATTTATATCGCTTTGTTTATAAATTATAGTTCACTAGCCAAAATATTGTGGACATCTCTGATCTTCTTGACTCTGTCATGACACCGGGCTCATGTGGGGGAGGAGGAGAGAGTGCGATAGATACCACGCAAGTCTACTATCAATTTAAAATTAATCACGCGCAAGTCACGTACCTGCACCATTCTGCTGTGGAGCATATGGTGGACATGTCAAAATCCACGGTCGATCGTGGTGAGCAAGCTGGCGAAGAGAATTGAATTGATTGAAATCCTTACCAAATCAGTGAGTGTCAAGCGCTTATTTGTCTTGTGTACACACCTCACTGCACAAGGCATATGACGTACTGAGGTTCTGTAACAACCATGAAACATCTGTCTGCATCTTGCATGTTGCGGCGTCAACAACATCCCAGTGCATTATATTAGGCATATGTCCTACGTGACAACGCTCGTTTACAAGCAGTAGCAAGGTGGCTGGTAGGCGGTCGGTCGGTTGGACAGAATAGGATCGACTGAGATCTTAACCACATCAGTGTGTCACGTGCTTGTTTGACTTTTTAAATACCACACAGCACAAGGTATATGATTTACTGATGATCGGTAATAACCATGAAAGATCTATCTGCGTTTTGCATATTGAACCATTAGCAACATACCTGTGTCTTATATATGGCACGTGTCCTATGACATAACGTTATTTTATCTCCAGTAGCTAGCGGACGGGTGGACAAAAATCCTTCTTTGCCCAGTCAGCACAGCCATATTATCTTAGTTGAAGGCTTCAAACTGCGTTTTTGCAACATGCCGTCAAATTGACAAGATACTGTTATAAGTAAGTATGCTGTCGGGATGTTTAATCCTATTACACGACTGGCAATACGCTTCCGGACTGAATCGACCACCTAAGGCTCATATGCCGTCAGGAGCCATCTGCAAAGATAAAGAATTGGATTCGGTCTAATTTAGGGCAAGGATAAATGTTTTGGGTAGCCAGCAAAACATGGGTCTCTGTGTCCAATTCCAGGAAAATTAGAATGAGTTTAATGATAACGGTCAGGATTAGATTTAAATTTATGGTTAATCTTGGCATTAAGGTACTTTTAAGTTAAATTTAGGGATACGGTTTCACATGCTGCTAACTAAAGTTTAGGTTTATGTTTGAGCTAGTGTCAGGGTAATATTAACTCTTCTCGTGGCGTTCCTATTCCCTAGAACTCTTGAGCTGACCAGTTATACAATCCTTTTGGATTCTTCTACACTGTCCACTGTTACGCATTCAGGCCGAGGACCTTCTCTACTAATTCGCTTGCATTTCAATCCAGTCTTATCTTAATCCCTGTTGTCCCGCCTAGAGATAAATACACATTGAAATAATAATAAAAAATCTCAAGCGAATATAAAAAACCTTATTTGAAAATTAAATATAAACATTACTTTGTTTAGAAATATCATTTTTTGGAAAACCGGTGGATAACGAAAACGTGTTACACAACGTTGCTCAACGGAACATACGTGTTCCTTGAGCAGATCGGTGAGCCCCACACTATCATCATATTCCCGATCACAACCGACAAAACAACGAGCCCGTGGCTCAATGGTAGAGCGTTCGACTCAAATACAGGTCGCGGGTTCGAATCCTAGGTGTGCCACACTTGGGATTGTGAATGACTGGCTGATGACGGCTAATAAGCCAGAAATGGCCATTCCGGTCTCCCTTGTCTTTGTCGGTTCCACCTATCAATATATATATATATATATATATATATATATATATATATATATATATATAAGCCAGCGCTTAACACTCACTAATGTGGTAAGGATCTCACTCGATCCCATTTGTCCGCCTGCCAGTTACCTTCCGGCGATTAACGGTAATGACGGTGATCGGTAATGACCGTGAAATAGCTGTCTGCGTCTTGCCTGTTGCACTCTTAGCAACATATTTGTGCTATATATGGTATGTGTCCTATGACACAACGTTCGTTAATCGCCGGTAGGTAACTGGCGGGCGGACAAATGCGGATCGAGTGAGATCCTTACCACGATTAGTGAGTGTTACGCACTTGTTTGGCTTGTTTATGTACCTCACTGCACAAGGCATATGATGTACTGATGATCGGTAATGACCGTGAAACAGCTGTCTGTGTCTTGCCTGTTGCACTCTTAGCAACATATTTGTGCTATATATATATATATATATATATATATATATATATAAAGCTTACTAAATAAATTTTGCGGGTGCATTTTCTAGCCAGAATTGCCTTGTGTTGCACTATCGAGCCCCGCCAGCCATCGAACAGCGGTTAGTCTCCCTGGCAGAATGTTATAACCGACAAAGAGATGGGAGACTTAAATGACCTGTTCTGACTCATTAACCGTCGGCAGCCAGTCATATCCTACCCCAGTTGCTGTATCCCCCTGGGCTCGAAACTGCGACCTGTTGATTAAAAGTTCAACATTCGTCCCACTTCGCCACGAGATCGCTGTCTTGTCTGTTTAGATCAATAATATTGATGAAAGCTCACTGATCGGTTACGGGTCTCACTAGCCCCGTTCTTCCTTGAAGTGCACGTTCGAGTACCACCAACAAAGGCATATCATCAACAAAGATAAGGCAGATTAAAATGGCCATTTTGGCTCATAGGCCCTAGGCCGAACGTACGAGTGAGTCCCATAATCGATCGGGGAGCGTTAATTACTTTACACTTGTTCTTCTACTGAGTCAGTCCTTCTCCTATATTGGACTTTGGGCAGTTGGGCTGCCCCGGGGCGATTGAGCGGTTGCACTGGATGAAAATTATCCAGTGCGTGAGGTAGATACAGCGCAAGCATACAATGCGGTTCGGGGGAGGGTTATGCTTCCACCCGGTGTGAACAAACTTTTACTCGCTTCCCCCTAAAAGTGCCCAATGCTTCAAATATTGCATCGTTTAGTACACAGTCAGAGGAAATACTACTTAAATACCGAGACACATGGTTCACCGATTTTCTGTCGTTGCATAGCGTAACATTTATCAGGCAGGAGCTGTCCGATTTCAGGTAAACTTTTTAATGTCAACGTTCGAACTGAGCCTGAAAGGGTTTATCGCGAACTATTAGCACCGCGTTTGCATGCCAATATGTGGGGCTCATAAAACGACGAAGTTTCAACTCATAAGACGATAGAATTGTCCTTGGCAGCTACCTCCACCTTCACTTTTTCCTTTTTACTGACTCAACTTCAAGTGGAAAGGGGGATGTCTGATCTAATGCTTAGAAACTACACTTATTTAAGGCGATTTGGCAAGTGTTCATTGAGCTGACTCAGGACTCTACTCCACGGAATTTCACCTCTGAGCCCGTCTGGACAGGGGCAGATACCAGCTGCAATACTAGTCTCATCCTCCGCCAACTTTATTTTGGGTTCAGGCATCCTGTCAGTCGATATATGCGTCTTTCTTCAAAATATTTACATTTCTCACAATTGCCTCACAGTCGGTAACCAACGCTTAACACGCCTTATAGAGTTATGTAGATGCCAAATCCACCATTACTGGGTTTCATCATTCTTCGCAGCTGCGTTGTTCATCTATTTGCCATCAAAGTTTGGGGAGGTTCAAAACCATCTTTTCTCACTCTGCACACAAGTAGACTGCTTTACAAGGAGCTGCTATGCAGCATATCGAATTGCCGTTTATGACTGACAGGAGGATCTTTTGATCCCATCTCCTCGAGTATGAACTGGATCCACCGCACGGACTCTTTTGATCTTAAATTGAACTCATGGCCCTCCTAACCGTCCACTTCATGTATCCTTTTCCTTTCGACTTGGATGCATTTTGCCAGCAACTTATTTGTGTCCTTAAAGTCGCCTTTTGTCTCCGTGACTGTTCTGCTTTCTGTCCTTTGCCTCACACGATGAACCAACCATTACCAATCTTACGCTAAGGGACTCCATACACTGGAAATTAGAGCACTCTCTGTTCTTGAGTGGAACAGAAAAGGATCCACAATCCACGCTCACATTGCAGCACAGGCATTCTAGAACATAATTTTATCACTGGCAATCGGGAGACAGGGAGGGATATCTACCTCTGCACTGGTCACGTAGAGGGGATTCCTCATCACCGTCCATTGGACCTTCTCCGTGCAAGGCGGTGTGGTGAGAGAACCCTGGTAACGGAAAGAAGTGGTGCTCTGTCGGCAGGCAGCAGAACTTTCGGGTCGAACGAACTGATGAAAACTTCGGAGCCTGCAATAGTAAGCTGGTCGATCTTCGATAAGAGACTGCCCATTTTTGATAGGCTGGATTTGGATTGATCAGTGGTCAATTTCAAAAAGACACCGATCACGGCCATACCGCCGGTTATATGATTATTTATCCTACAACATAATCCCAGATAGTTCCGGCATGACAGAATGCCGACTTTTAAACGAGCCTTTTTCCAGTCACTTGCAAACCAAAATTTTTTAAAAAGGACTACTTAAACAGTAGGCTTTTCACCAAACTGATCTTCGATGTAATTATAACTTCAAACATGGGAATTAAAAAAAACATAAAGCAGTCTTTCTTATACTGATTTAGTCGGAAATGATGGTTTCGTAATATATTATAATTCAGGCTCGGGTATCATCAGCTTTTAAACTAAAATTTCAATTTCCACACAATTTTAAATCCAATCTATTGTTGAACTTGCATTCAGGATCTCCGCATAAAGAATGCCATGCATTACAATAAACTGTTAAGTAGACGTCATGAATTTTGCAGTTTATGGGGAACATGTTATATATTTTACAAACATCATTAATTAATGGACAGTTATGATTATGTATGAACGCAAATTTCATGGTATTCACAAATCTTATAATGATAAACCCTTTTTAACCCAAAAAATCTCCTTTCTTTAATTAAATATTTTTGAAGAAGACGTAACTGTCTACCAATAAAGTAGAAGAAAAGAAATATTTGTGTATGCTTGTTATAAGATATATTCAAAGGTATGAACACATGGAACTAATGCAAAAAATGCATTTAACTTATGGTCAGTCATTATGCGAATAGCACCAACAAATCTTGGATTACGGTGTGCAGCAAAAAATAACCAAAAAGCGGATTTTTAACAGTAAATGAATTGACGTGCCACTCTGCACAAAAACAAACCTCCAGTGGAAAGATGCGGCCGTCCAGAGTGTGTTCTGAGACCCTGCTAGTGTTGGATCCCCAGTGGAAGTGTACTTGGTGAACTTTGTAGTTGTCTTCTGCTTCAGCAGCATTTAGCGTTGCGTTCCATGTTCCCTCTCCAAAGGAGATCGCCACTGAAGTTAATGGAGACCGATTAATCAATCATCCTTTAGTGATCACGACACAATATACATTTAATAAGCATCCGCGTGAAATTCGTTAGCAGTGCCAGAGATTAAGAAAACCACGGTCTGCAAAAATATGCAACCAGAGAGACAGGGAGGCAGAATTGCATGACTTACAACTGTGTCCATTGTTCAGGGCGGTCATTGTCATTGAAGTCACTGGACCGTTCTTTGAAATATCAATTGTGACCCTACTAGCATCCGGGCTAATGGTTGCCAATTTGGCCGATTTGGTCTGACCATTTGCGTAGGACAACTTTAAGATTTCAAAGTGAAAAACACGCTGCTACTAGGTCAATTTAAGTAGGCGTTGTTTAGTTAAATTCTTCCACTGTTTAGGAATAGAGGTAGAGGCAGATGAACGATGTCGGCAGAGATAAGGGGGAATGGAATGGCCATTTCTGGCTCATTAGCTGTCGTTAGCCAGCATATTCATCATCAGGTGGTGCCCCACCCGAGGCTCGAACCCGTGAACCGTTGATCAGAAGTCCAACGATCTAATAACTGACCTACCTGCACGGTTTAGAACCGGCAGGTTGATGAAAGCGCACCTATCGCTAACGGAACTCACTCACTCCGTTCTGGTGTCACTATCGATCCCCGCCAGACGCCAAACACTGCCCAGAAGTAGAAAAAGGCAGACGAACAATGCGAAAAAGACAGTCTCCCTTGTATTTCTCGGCACTTTTCATCTGCTTTTACTTATACTACTACCACTACTACTACTACTACTACTACTACTACTACTACTTCTACTACTACTACTACTACTACTACTACTACTACTATTACTACTACTACTACTACTACTACTACTACTACTACTACTTCTACTACTACTACTACTACTACAACTACTACTACTACTACTACTACTTCTACTACTTCACTACTACTACTACTACTACTACTACTACTACTACTACTACTACTTCTACTACTACTACTACTAATACTACTACTACAACTAATACTACAACTACTACTACTACTACTACTACAACTACTACTATAACTAATACTACTAGCTGCTGTGTGGTTGCTAGCGGGGCTCGAGTATGAGCCCCAAGTGGCAAAACCCTGGGCAACCGTCACGACTGGTAGGCTAAACCAGGTAAGTGTCTCCGGTGTTGTGTGTGCCTGCACAACCGGTATGTCTGACTCCCGAACTTCCCACCTCCCCCCTATCAAAAAGTCCTACGGTGGGGGGGGGACAGCAACCCCGTAGGCGGCCCAGGCTAACTCGGGTCGTTCTCCTACTAAAACGAAACCGTGACCCATAGTGGAGTTCGGCAGCCGTCTGGGATGCCTGAGCAGCCCTATTTAGGGACAGCAGTGCTTGCCTCCTCGCGGAGGAAAGGGCTAGAAAAGGTGCCCAAAACAAACGTTGGTTATCACTTCTTCTGCAGCCGGCCATGGCTCGCAGATCGCAAAATACGCGGTCGTAAAACTCAAACAAAGAACAATACCCCCCATCCCCATCCCCCTCGCCATACCCTCCAGGCTGCTCGGGTGAGTCCACTCACACTAGCAGCCTGGAATGTTCGTTCCCTTTTAGACAATCCTAGGAGCAGCCGGCCGGAATGGAGGACGGCGCATGTCGCTCGGGACCTGGCGCACTACATGGTGGACATTGCTGCTCTCAGCGAGACCAATTCTCTGACCAGGGTCAGCTGGAGGACGTGGGTGCCTGCTACACCTTCTTCTGGAGCGGCCGGCCAAGGGCAGAGCGACGCGACGCTGGTGTTGCCTTTGCAATCCGGAACGACATTGTTGGACGTCTGCCCTGTCTACCGCAGGGTATCGATGATCGCCTGATGAGCCTCCGCCTGCTTCTTCGGGGAGACCAGTTCGCCACCATCAAAAGCGCCTACGATCTCCCGATGACGAGCTATGATACGGCGAAGGACAAATTCTACGATGACCTGCACGCACTGCTGGCGTATGTGTCGAAGGTGGACAAGTTAATTGTCCTTGGTGACTTCAATGCCCACGTGGGGACGGACCACTCTGCCTAACAGGGAGTGCTGGGTCCCCACGATCTCCGTAACTGTAATGATAACGGCCTCCTTCTTCTGCGCAAGTGTGCGGAACACCGTCTTCTGTTGAAAAACACCTTTTTCCGCCTTCCGACGCGGGAGAAGGCCACGTGGATGCACTCTCGGTCGTTGCGCTGACATCTGCTGGACTATGTTCTCGTCCGGAGGCGATATCAACAGGGCGTGCTGGTAACCAAGGCGATCCGCGATGCCGATGGTTGGACAGATCACCGCCTCGTCATCTCCCAGATGAGGCTCCAACTGCAACCCCGATGAAGGCCCCAAGGTAAGAGGCCGCCAGGTAAGTAAAATACTCTTTAAGTAAATTTGTCTGCTCACTGTTTTGATTTCAGCAACCAAATAACCGAGAAACTGGAGGACCTGCATGCTCTAGATAATAATGCTACCGTGAAGAAACGATGGTGTCAACTGTGAAATGTCATCCAGTCCACCACCCTCGAAATCCTCGGACGCGCACGCCATCAACACCAGTACTGGTTTGACGACAATGACGCCAAAATCAGCAACTTACTCGTGGAGAACAATGGACTACACAAAGCCCACATGGACCTTCGGACTGACGCCACCAAAGCAGCATTCTTTAAAAGGCCGGTGTCTTATACAGCAACGGCTACGGGAGCTTTAGGATGCCTGAATGATCCGAAAGGCTGAGGAAATCCAAGGGTATGCGGACCACAAATAAATAAAAACCTTTTTCAAAGCCATCAAGGCCATCTACGGCCCGTGTATTAACGGGTCCGCACCGCTGCTCAGCTCTGACGGCACAACACTGCTGACAGAGAAATCGCAAATTCTGAAGCGCTGGGCAGAGCACTTCAGAAATGTCCTTAATTGCTCATCAGCCATCTCCGAGGCTGCCATTGACCGGCTCCCTCAAGTGGACACGAACAATGACCTGGATCTGCCACCTTCCCTACCAGAAACCATCCGGGCCGTGCAGCAGATTTCCAGCGGTAAAGCACCGGGATCCGACGCAATCCCACTGGAAATCCACAATCATGGTGGGCCCCGGCTTATGGTAGAACTCACAACACTCTTCCAAGAGATGTGGTGCCAAGGAAAAGTTCCTCAGGATTTCAAAGACGCGACTATCGTTCATCTCTACAAACGGAAGGGGAACCGGCAACTCTATGATAATCACAGAGGCATCTCGTTTCTCAACATCGCCAGGAAGATCTTCGCCCGTATCCTTCTCAATCGTTTGAACAGTCACCTAGAACGGGGCCTGCTCCCGGAAAGCCAATGTGGTTTCCGCCGACACCGCGGAACAACCAACATGATCTTTGCCACCCGCCAGCTACAAGAGAAATGCCCGGAGATGCGAACTCACCTATACACTACCTTCGAGGATCTGACGAAAGCCTTCGACACGGTGAATCGCGACGGACTGTGGAAAGTTATGCAGAAATTTTGGTTGTCCTGAACGGTTCACGCACATGGTGCATCAGCTTCATGATGGGATGACGCGCGCGTCAAGGACAACGGGATGATATTCGAAGCATTCGCAATTACCAACGGAGTGAAGCAGGGCTGCCTATTGGCTCCCACCCTGTTCAGTCTCATGTTCTCGGCTATGCTGATGGACGCCTACCGTGATGAGCAGCCTGGGATCCACATCGCCTACAGAACTGACGGGCACCGTCTGAACAGTCGGCGCATGCGGGCTTCAACGCCCGTGTCTACGACTACAGTCCATGACTTGCTCTTCTTGGACGACTGCGCCCTTAAAACCGTTACGAAGGAGGACATGCAAAGGAGCATGGACCTCTTCGCAGCAGGCTCCGCCGATTTTGGGTTAACAACCAGTACAGCCAAAAAGGTTTTCATGCACCAGCCGCCACCCAGCAAGGAATACAATGCTCCCCGAATTAATTTTGATGTGCTCAACTCCAAAACGTGGAAACCTTTGCTTATCTACGAAGCACGATGTCGCGCAACACGAGAATCAATGACGAGGTTACCCAACGGATCTCCAAAGCTAGTCAGGCTTTCGGCCGGCTGCAGGCCTCCGTGTGGAATCACCACGGTATTCACTTGGACACCAAACTGAAGATGTACAAGGCCGTCGTCTTGAAGACACTCCTTTACAGAGTGGAGACCTGGACCGTCTACTCGAACCAAGCCAGGAAGCTGAATCACTTTTATCTTAGCTGCCTCCGCATAATACTGAAGCTGAGATGGCAAGGCAGGATTCCAGACACGGAAGTCCTGGAGCGGACTGGAATCCTTAGTATCCACGTCATGCTGAGGCACGTGCAACTGCGATGGAGCGGCCACCAGGTAATAATGGTCGACGAGCGACTACCCAAATGACTTTTCTACGGAGATGTCGCAACGGGTGCTCGCCGACAGGGAGTTCAAAAACTACGCTACAAGGACACTTTACAGATATCGCTGAAGCAACTGTAAATCAACCCGTCGACACGGGAGGATCCGCCCAGGATAGACCGGCATGGAAGAGATCCGTGAAGACTAGTTCAGCAATCTATGAGGCCAAAAGAGCGGAACGAAAGTCATCAGAACCGCAGACCAGCACCGCGGACCAGCACCGTCAATGCCCAGTCCCTGCCAACATGCCAGCTCTGTCAACGCATCTTCTATGCGTGAATTGTTCTGGATGGACATCTTCGGACGCAATGCACCAACAATCCGACAATTCAAACTTATACGTCAAATTCTGCCAAGCCTCCTTCAGACTCCCCAACCCTCACTCCTGGCATCAATTCCATTACTCCCACCACCATAGACACCACATCCTTCTACTCATCGCCTGTTACCCCCACCACCGTAACCACCACTGCCTTCACTACCACAACCACCATCAGCGATTGGGACTCTCTTCTAAACTGTCCTCGATGAGACCGCACATTCACCTCACGCATCGGCCTGGTCGGTCACTTGCGAATCCATCGTACAGAGACTGGTAACCAGTGCCTGGAGCACCAACACATAGCAGAGATCGTCGCCTCCACTGTCCTCACCGTTCTCGCGCATTCACTCATCGCATGGCCTATTCGGTCACATGCGCATCCATGACAGTGGAATTCACCGCACTGCCGACAACACCGATACATCATGCACACCCTCCGCTCCTGCCATTCTTACCACCACTGCCAACCCAACTACCATGAATGACATCCCCCCAGCGTCTACCAATTTCTCCTGCCCACACTGCGCCCGCAACTTCAACTCACGCATTGCTCCCGCACAATTACAAACCACATAGGCCTATTAGGACCCATGTGGTAAACCACCGGAGGCTTAGCCAAATCAGCGTACACCATGAACACTAATACCTAGACAACACCCTCACAATCATCACCATGTACCTGATTATTACACGGTCTCCTAGAAACCGTGGCCTGGAAGGCTGCCAATATGACGCTTACATCAGAGAATGACATCGGCCCAGTGTATGTGCTGTGTGTGACGAGTGGCTGACCAGTTGACTGGGAGTCAGAAGGCGATGGATCCTTCATACACCCTGATTTAGTGAATCCTGGTGTGTGCGTTTTGGGGGCCAGGTCGTGCTGTGGCGCGTGAAGACGAGTATGCCAACCCTGTCAGCCAATGCGCGCACTCCCACATTAGATAACTGACCGGCTCAGACGGTGGTCATATTGTTGGTTGAGGGAGAGAGTGAGATCGATGGCTCAGCGCATTTTCCTCACAATAAACAATCTGACGCGCTTTAAACTATCACGGTGTGCTAAAAAGCCGTGGTTTGGAAAAGATTGCCAAATGACGGGAACACTGCGACCGCAAGGTCAACCTAAAGTGTGTTTTGTGTAGAGTGGCTACCTGGTGGACTGAGAGTCAGGCTGCAATGGCTCCTTCTTAATGTGGCCTTTATGGCACTCCCACTCCATGGGATCCGAACCAGGTGTGGGGGTTCGCCACGAGGGGGGTCTCCGGCCGCGCCAACAACCTTCGCCCTCTTGAATCTGTCATGACACCGGGCTCAGGTGAGGGAGGATGAGAGAGTGCGGTATATGCCACACAAGTCTACTCTCGATTTAAAATAAAATTACGCGCAAGTCACGTACCTGCACCATCCTTCCGTGGAGCATATGGTGGACATTGTCAAAATTGACGGTCGATCGTGGTGAGCAGGCTGGCGAACATAATTTGATTGATTGAGATCCTAACCAAATCAGTGAGTGTCACGCGCTTATGTGTCTTGTGTATACACCTCACTGTACAAGGCATACGACGTACTGAGGTTCGGTAACAACCGTGAAACAGCTGTCTGAATCTCGCATGTTGCACCCTCAACAACATCCAAGTGCATTATATGTGGCATGCGTTCTACGAAATAACGTTCGCTTACAACCAATAGCAAGCTGACTGGAAGGCGCTCGGGCGCACAGAATGGGATCGAGTGAGATCTTAACCACATCACTGAGTGTCACGCGCCTGTTTGACTTTGTATATACCACACTACATGAGGCATATGATAAACTTATGATGGGTACTAACCATGAAAGATTTATCTGCGTCTTTCCTGTTGCACCGTAAGCAACATGCCTGTCTTATATATGGCACGTGTCCTATGGCATAACGTTCATTTATCTCCAGTAGCTAGCGGACGGGTGGGTGAAAATCCTTCTTACCCCAGTCAGCATGGCCATATTACCTTGGTTGAAGGTTTCAAACTGCGTTTTTGTATAACTCAACCGAACAACATATTCGGGCATCCCTTCTGCTAATTGAGAAGATACTGTTATTACTTATCCTGCGGTCGGGATGTTTGATCCTACCACACGACTGAAAATATGCTTGTGGACTGAATTGACCACTTGAAGCTTATTTGCCGTTGTTGACCACCGAGGCTCATCTGCCGACAGGAGCCATTCGCGAAAATCAAAGATTGGATTCGGTCTAATTTGGGGCAAGGATAAATTGGAGGAGTAGCCAGCAAAACATGGGTCTCTGTGCCCAATTCCAAGGAAATATAGAATGCGTTTTTTGATAACGGTCAGTATTAGATATAAATTTATGGTTACTCTTGGTGTTAAGTTAAGTTTAAGTTAAATTTAGGGATAAGGTTTCACTTGCTGCTAACTAGAGTTTAGGTTTATGTTTGAGCTAGTATCAGGGTAGTATTTACTATTCTCGTGGCGTTCCTATTCCCTTAAAGTCTTTAGCGGGCCAGTTAGGTAATCCTTTTGGATTCTTCTACACTGTCCACTGTTACGCATTCGGGTCAGTGACCTTCGCTACTAGTTCGCTTGCATTTCAATCCAGTCTGATCATAATCCCTGTTGTCTTGCCTAGAAATAAATACACTTTAAAATAATAATCAACAATATTAAGTGAATTTAAAATACCTTTTTTTGAATATTAAATATAAATATAACTTTGTTTAGAAAAAGCATTTTTTGGGAAACAGATAGATATCAAAAACGTGTAACGTCGTTATAAATGTGACCTATTTATTTTTATAGAATGTTCACGTGAACCGGAAAGAAACCATGTTGTGTATATTAAGGCTCTATGAAAGCAAGCCACGTGCATTTAGAAAGCTAATGTCTTTAAAGTGGTGACTACCCGCAGTTTTTTTTATTGCGAACTGCTCTGGTGAGTAGGCCCATGTTATTTCCATTAGCAGCGCCCTTTGCAATATTAGGAAGCCTTAAGTGGAATTTGGCGATTCTGGGTTGTAAAACGGGGTGACTCGCGTAGGCGTTAGCAAATCCGCTCCGCCATTGCCGGTGATTGGCTGGTTTTATTTTAGAAATACGCGGCTTGGCAGATGCTCTGTACCGATCGATATAAGCAGGAGAGGATGTGAAATCAAAATCACATGAATTGAACACTCACAGGAATAAGGAGAAAAATTTAAATCTTTTACGTTATAGGTTGTGGATTAATGGAAACACAGGAGTAATGGCTGGAAACCAGGTTCTCCATGATCTGAGTAACGGTACTACCACTGGGAAATTAAGCGTTTTTCCCTAGACGGAAGTTTCAAACCGCTGCTTACTGAACTGTCTTACTGTCTCTCTCTCTTCCAAATATGGGCTGACTGATGTTGTGGTGCCCTACAGTGGGTTTCCCAGCAAAAAAAGAACCAAAAAAGACTACTTACAGGCGACCTTCACTTACTCATACAGAAATATTTAAGCTACTCAATTTATTGATATTTGGATGATATGAATTCAGGTTAATATCGCAATATTTCAAAAATTTTACTTTTTCTGTATCATATTCGGTAATATTTCGACGCCACATGACATTTTGCAAGACCTCTCGCCCAAATTTGATCGTTTTATGCCGCGCTTAACCGTTGCTTTACGAAGGGCTGTCCATTCATCTTAGAATATGTTAGCCTGTGGGGAAATATATATCGCTATAGATGAGGTGCATTAAAGTCAACCATGATCAGGATATCCGACCGTGTAGCAATATCTTCAAGCTCCACTAGCAGGAAAGCATCAGCTACGAGGTCTCTTCTCGGTGGACGGTAGACTGTTAGGACATCTAGGCTTGATGAACCTGGCACTTTCATGGACATCCATATCACCTCGGAAGTACACGCCAGTTTATCCGTTTCGTCTAAAACTATAAGTTCAATTTTCAAATATGTGAGTATGCCTTCTCCTTGATGCCCTTTCCTGTCTTTTCTAAAATTTTGGTAGCCAGCCATAGTTACCTCACTGTCATCCACGTTTTGGGATAACCAGGTTGCTGTTAGAGAAATTATATCAGGAGATAAATCACAGACATGGCTGACTTCGCTACCTTTGCGCAATGTAGGGAGGGTTTAAGCGAGGGCGTGATACAGACTCCCAGGTCCTTTTGGGCATCACTTATTTGAATGGAATGCCATTCAGACTGTCAATCAAACGTTCCGAAGGATTGCTTTTCCCGACTCGACGTTCGAATTGTTACTACTACTACTTCTACTATTACTACTACTTATGCTAATACTTCTACTCCTGCGACTACTTCTACTACTTTTACTACTCCTTCTACTATTAATAATTCTACTTATGCTTATACTTCTACAACTCCTGCAACTACATCTTCTACTTCTTCTTCTTCTTCTGCTATAAATACTACTTATGCTAATACTTCTACTCCTGCAACTACTACTATTTCTACTTCTACTACTACTACTACTAATAATAATAATAATACAACTACTACTACTATTCTTAATACTACTAATGCGACTACTTCTACTTCTCATACAACTACTACTATTAATTCTACTAATGCGACTACTTCTATTTCTTCTACTACTAATACTTCTTCTACTAATACAAATACTACTACTAAGAATACTACTACTAATACTTCTAGCTGCAGTGCGGTGCTAGCAGGACTCGAGTATATGCCTCAAGGCAGAACGGGTTGAGTGAATTCTGTTAGCGATCCGTGGAGTTAAAGTTACGATTATGCTTACAGTTTAGGCTTAGATCGGGTTTAAATTTAAGGTTAGATGGCCTGCATCCTAAAACACGCCCATATAACGCCTGTCAGTAGCATTTTCATAAAACACACCATCTGGTTTTGCCGTTCACTGCATAAGACATGACTGTGAATTTAAATATTTGAATAAATCATGAAGTGCCTAAATGTTTGATTGGAAAAGCGGTTTAGGTGGGTAACCGAATTTGCGTATGAAATTCATAGCAAATACTATTCATTATATCTTCTACACATAAAAATGCAGCCTTCGAGAATCGTGAAATTTATAAAAGTTGAAAGTTCACCATTCGGCGCCAGACATCCCGCGAAGAGTCCTAGCACAATCACGAAGCTCCGCATCGTTATATGAGGACAAATAAGGCCAGATAATGCACCCATAGATGCGGTTAGGTAATTAATGCGCACAAAATACATTATTTTATTTGGGTTTTGAACAATCAAAAGAAATTCCTTTTGACCAACGTGATAAACTCAGCGGCCTCAGTGCGTTCAAAACCACGTCAGCAGGGGCAAGGCTTAAGTACCACCATCGCTCTATCCAACTGAGCTACGAGGCCCCGCCGGGAGCCGAGAGTATTATCCACATGAGTCAAGTCCGCCCAGCCTACTGCAACATATGGAATCCACCAATTCTGATACAGTAAGCTGACTGCCCAAACATGATTTTTAAAGCAATCAATCTAAAATCCACCAACTGACTATCAGAGCACAATTAATTAGAGAAGACCACTTGTAAAAAAACTCGGTGGCCTCGGTGGGATTTGAAACCACACCAGCAAGGAAGGCTTAAGTTCAGCCAACGCTCTAGCCAACTAAGCTACGAGGCTGCTTAAGTTTTTCACAAGTGTATCAAAGGCATTTTTAAATCTGCCAAAATCTCTGTCATAACAAATGCATCAAGGCTGCTAAATTCTGTGATTTCAATGTTGACATTTGCGGACACATGAGAAGTTCTTGTTTTCAATTGCTGCTCATAGGAAACAATATCCATGAACTCACAGAAGGCAGCCGAATAAACGTGCGACAGGAGGAGAAATAAGAAGTCCCTGTTGATTCATCCCTTATATATGAAGGCGTTTTCTTGAAAAAGGCACGAGTCAGACACGCTCGGGATCTTCCAATCAGGTCGTTTTCTTCGGGGAATTGTCCTTAAAAGCATCAAAAATAATAAACTACTGTATTTTTGACCCGTGCTAATGTAGTATGATCGACATTTAGCCAATATCGATCGAATACCCTCCGAGTTCGAAGGACTCTAGGCATGATGGTATAGTAGCAGGCCATGTGTCAGTCATCCACAACAAAGTTTTTCTTACTGCACCCACAACTTGGTCAATCAGTTAAAAATAGAGCGCGCTGCTGTCGTTTCAGATTAGGTGTGATATTAAGCTACTTTCCCACAAAAATATTTGTTTTCTTGCGAAAAAAATAACTAGTGACTCCTTTTATGGAATGGAGACTTTAGTCGTTTTTTTTCAATCGACAGCAGGAGAACCTGTGATATTTAGGCAGACAACGCAACAAATGCATGTATCAATTTCACCCTCAACTGACAAGATCGTAGTCCGTTTTGATGTCTATGGTAGTTGATGAACGTTGATTTTATAGGTTTAAGCTAGTCATTAACTTCACATTCGTCTCGCCTGTTACGATCAATCAAAAATAGATACTATTTTAACCGATTTTCACATTTCGGTTGCTGGATGTCGAGAAAATATAAGACATTTGTAGTTTTGATCTATAAGATTGGAGGTTGTATCTAAAAACGAAGAAAAAAGGTTATGCAAAGCCCTTGGGTATAATATAGATAGCTAAATACGATATGTTTTAGAAGGACGACGCATTATTTCAGCGCTGCGGGAATGAGCACTATGTGTTTTAATAACTGCATTCATGCAACGACATCCACAGTGTTGTTTTTAATATGATATTTATTATTTGAATACCTTTACCTTAATGGAATTTGTTTTAGTTTATTTTATATTAGCACACTCAATTTCGTTTGCCATATATAGGACAAAGGAAAACATTGGCTGAAATTTTTTTTTATGGTTTCCTATATATATTTCTCTGTTTGTTCCGCCATGAAAACACCTCCGTAAAAGCCCCATCAATAGCATAATGTATTCACAAAACCCACAAATAGCCAAGCAGCATCCGCTCCATCATCACCAGCGCGAAGCGTGAAACCTTCCCACCAGATAGTGGACGAAAGCATCGTAGGTGAAAAATGCCACCAACAGGCAAAAAGGCTTCATAATACAGGGACAACCTGAATCAACAGCTACAACTCCCAAAGACCGATATTCCGAGGCATGAACCACTTTCATGAACTTTTGAACAATATGCTGGAACCCAATACGTCGATTGAACTGGAAAAAGCCTTCCACCTTGGAAAATGGCCCGAAAGCCAATCTTAATCAACACATCCTAGGCCTATAAACTTATCTTGACCTGTAGCCAGGAATGCAGGCTTATTCTGTATAGGCGTTTCAAGCTAAAAACTCAAATCCTGGAGTTTATTTTCAGCAGGACTTCTCATTTGCGGAACGGAAAAACGTCATCAACTTGTCACCGACAGCGGCTCAGCGAAGGGGAACAACATTTGGTTATTTACCACAACCAACTGATCCATCGTCCATTGTTCTCCCCTGGAGGCCTGTTTCGGATGAACACGCAGTCAACCCAGTAAAGGAGGGCTCGCGCCCGACCGTAAGCTACTTCGGAAAAACTAACATTCCTGTGCACCAGGGTCTCTAAGCTTGGATAGCGGACTCAAACTGTTGCTGCACGAAAGTTCCGAAAGACGTTGGTGAAGCAGTCGTCATTGCAGTTTGAAAAATCTCGTTTGACGGGCGAACAGAATCGACATTGCTGGCTTCGCTACCTTTGCGCAAGGCTGGGGAGGGTTTATGCGAGGGCGTGATCCAGACTCCCAGGTCCTTTTGGGTATCCACTTCTTTCAATGGTATGCCATTTAGTCGGTTAACCATGCGATTCGACGGATTGCTTTTCCCGACTCGTATGATGTTGCACTTGCTCTCATTGAACGGCAAGAGCCAGTCATTTGACCATTTCTGGAGTCGATTTAAATGTGCCTGCAAGTTCTCTTCGTCAGCCACAGTTTAATGACGCACCAAAGTTTGAGATCCTCGGCAAACATGGCATTATCGCAGAACCGTTCGCGGGCTCAATCGTTGATGTAGACAATGAACAAAATAGGGCCAAAATCAGCGCCTTGGGGAACACCACACTCAAACTCAACCTTGGCCATCTGTTTGTCGCTGATATGGACAGTTTGCGAGCGGTCAATTAGGAAGTTTTCTGTCCATGTCAGAAGCCTACTTCTTACTCCTATGCAGTTACATTTATAAAGAAGAGAGTGGTGTGGCATGCTATCGACATCAATATGAATATAGACTGCATGCTCCGTATTTCCTCCATCGAACGCCTCAGTCCAAAGTTCTAAACAGTAGAGCAAAGTTGTCCCGTATGACCTACCTCTTTGGAAACCATACTGGAGCTCGGAAAGCAGATGGTTATGTCCTGCATTGGTTTTTGCTTAGTTATTTTTTCCATGATTCTGCAGCAAATTGAAGTAAGGCTGACCGGTTGATTAGTGTTAAGCGGATCCCCGGCTTCCAACCTTATAGAGCGGCGTAATCCATGCGGATTTCCGATCGGCTGGTAGACCTCCAGTCTCAAAGGATGTTTGAAAAAGCGTAGGGAATGTTTTTGCCAACTCTCTGCCGAGCTCTGTCAAGATCTTGGCAGGTTCTTCATCGGGACCTGACGACTTAGATTCATTTAAACCCAAACGTTCCTTGAGGACAATATTCTCGGTGAATTGAACATTCTATACTATTGTTTCCACTTCGAAGATATCGGCAGGTTAATTGTATCTCGTTTACTTTGCGAAAACTGACCGGAAAAATTCCGAAAGATGATCAGCCTTTGCACCGTCTTCAGTAAGGTCTAGGCCCTCGGCGGTCCTCAGCAGGGGTATCAGATCCTTGTTCCGTCTATTCTGCCTAAGGTTTCCGTACAACAGTTTCCGGTTCACGGTGGTTCAGTTCAGCAGGTCCACTTCGAAATCCTGTCTTGTTCTAAAAATAAGGCCCGGTCAGTTTTCGCAAAATAAACGAGACACTATTACCCAGCCGATGTCTTCGAAGTGGAAACAATAGTCGAGACTGTTAAATACACAGAGAATATTTTTCTCAAAGGAAAGTTTGGCGTTAAATGAATCTATTTCACCGGGTCCGGATGAAGTACCTGCCGAGATCTTGACAGAGCTGGCCAGAGAGTTGGCAAAAACACTCTCTGCGCTTTTCCAAAGATCTTTTGAGACCGGAGGTCTACCAGCCGATTGGAAATCCGCATGGATAACGCCGCTCTATAAGGTTGGAAGCCGGGGCTCCACCAACAATTATCGACTGATCAGCTTTTCTTAAATTTGCTGCAAAATCATAGAAAAAATAATTAAGCAAAAATAATGCAGTTCCTAGAACATAAAGATCTTCTTTCCGACGTCCAGCACGGTTTCCGTAGGAATAGGTTCTGAGTCAGACATTTGTTCTACCTTTTTGAACGTTGGATTGAAGTGGTCGATAGAGAAATAAAGTGCAGGCAGGATTTCTAAAGCGTGCCGCACCACCACCTTCTTTATAAACTCAACCGCATAGGCGTAAAAGGAAGACTTCTGGCATGGACAGAAAACTTCCTGGCCCCTCACAAACTGTCCATATCGGCGACAAACAGGCGACCAAGGTTGAGGTTGAAAGTGGTGTTCCCCAAGGCTCTGTTTTCGGCCCTATTTTGTTTAATGTCTATAACCGCGATTGGGCCAACGAACTGGACTGTGATATTGTCATGTTTGTTGACGATCTAAAACTTTGGCGCGTCATTCAAACTGCGGCTTACGAAGAGAACTTTAAGGAAAATATAAATCGACTCCAGAAATGGTCAAATGACTGGATATTGCCGTTTAATGAGAGCCAGCGCAACATTATACGAGTCGGGAAAAGCAATTCTTCGAATCGCACGGTTAAATGACTAAATGGCATTCCATTGAAAAATGTTGATGCCCAAAAGGACCTGAGAGTCTGGATCATGCCCTCGCTTAAATTTTCCCCACTTTGCGAATAGATAGCGATGTCAGCGATATCGATTCTGTACCTAGTTAAACGAGACTTTTCATCCTTCCATACCAACTGCTTCACCAAAGTCTTCGAAAACGTCGTGTGGTCGCAGTTGGAGTCCGATATCCAAGCTTGGGGACCCTGGATGGCGAAGGACATCAACATCCTCAAAACGGTCCAAAGGTGAGCAACCAAACTTGACTTTGGACATGGCTCACAGCCTTATGAAACTCGGCTGTTTGAATCTCACACTCTTTCCCTTGGGCTATAGACAACTTTGGGGAGACCTGATACTACCATTCCACATACTACGCATTAAGGACTGTTGTTTTGTCCCAGGTGATTTCTTCGAGTTAGCAACAACAACGAACATAAAAGGTCATTCTATCTAATTACGTGTGACTGGAGCTAGGCTAGACACTCGGAGGTACTTCTTCTACAAAAGAGTAGTTGAAGCTTGTAATTATCTTCCGCTGGATTCCTTTATGTCTTAATCCCTGTAGTCTTTCAAGCGAAAGTTAGATCGATATAATTTTGCCAGCTTCAACTGGAACTGAAAGCTCCACGGGCGTCGTCATAAAATAAGATATTAATAATACTGCTAGCTATATTTGAGTAATATTTATTTATGTTTATTATGTTCATTCGATAGCTCGCACTCTCCCATAATGTTTCTCCTCAATATCACTAGTATTATTTTATTTACAGTCTGTTATTTTCAACTATGTTTCACCCAGTTGGCTCATATCAATTTGCCTCGTCAACATCTTGAGGTATTATTTTTCTGATACCACAACTCACATGTACAAATAGTGAATTCAAAGGTTACTCACCTATATCTCCCTCAAATATACTGATACTTATACAGAGAAGCCTTATCCGTTCGATCACGCAATAATCCTTGGTCAGTTTTTCATAAGTTATGAAAAAAAATCCATTTTCATCCGCCCAATCACGGTGTCCGTGGGAGTTCATAACATGAAAAGTCAAAAGGTGGTTCATAAAATGCTGATGAAATGAAACACGGAACCTGAACCAAACATTTTAGGATTTTTTTACACCATATAATGCGATAAGAATTTAATAGTAACATATCAGATTTATTATAATAAGTCTAATTTTCCGAAGAGAAACATGTAAATTTGTATCCACGATTGCGAGGCCGCCTTTTAATTTTCATAACTTATAACTGCGATCACAACCGTACACAATTTTATTCCGTAGTAACTAACGTTCGAAAAAACGCAAATCAGAATGTTTAGCTGACAGCAATGGCGATCCCACGGGAAAACTTTGAATACTCACTATTTTCTATACCAGCAAGACCCACGAAAATCAGAAGGAATATATGGCAAGGCGATTTCGGTGGAATGAGGGCCGAACTCGTGCGCACTCAGTGGGAACCTTTTTTCTTTGAAGTTAACAAAAAGCGGAGATTGTGGAAAACATTGCTTACGGAGGGAACTCCTGCATCTCTAAATGCGTTAATAAACGCAGAGAAATCGGGCCAAGGGTCTTATTGTTCGAACAAGACAGAATTTCGAAGTGGACCTGCTGAACCGGGCCACCATGAACCCGAAACGGTTTTATGGTAACCTCACGCAGAATACACGGAACAAGGATCCGATACCCCTGCTGAGGACTTCCGAGGGCCTAGACCTTACTGAAGACAGTGCAAAGGCTGATCAAATTTCGGAATTTTTCTAGTCTGTTTTCACAAAGGAAACGGGATACGATTACCCTACCGATGGCTTCGAAGTGGATACAATAGGTAAGACTGTTCATTTCACTGAGACTACTGTCCTTAAGGAACTTTTGTGGTTAATGGAATCTAAGTCAGCGGGTCCCGATGAAGTACCTGCCAAGCTGTTGAAAGAGCTCGCGCGATACTTGGCAAAACCACTCTCTAAGCTTTTCTAAACATCCTCCCAGACCGGAAGTCTACCAGCCGACTGGAAATCTGCATAAATTACGCCGCTTTATGAGGGGGAAGCCGGGTCTCTGCAAACAATTATCAACCGGTCAGTCTTACATCAATTTGCTACAAAATCATGGAAACTATAATAAAGCAACAACTAATGCAGTTCCTAGAACATAACCATCTGCTATCCGAGGTCCAGCACGGTTTCCGTAGAGGTAGATTCTGCGTCACAAATATGCTCTACTGTTTAGAACGTTGGTAGCGGTCGATAGAGGAAATGTGGTGCACGCAGTCTATATCGACTTCAAAAAGCTTTTGATACCGTGCTGCACAACCGCATTCTTTATACACTCAACCACATAGGCAATAGAGGGTAGACTTCGGCATGGATAGAACACTTCTGGCCGCTCACAAACTGTCCATATCAGCGACAAACAGGCGACCAAGGTTGAGGTTGAGAGTGGTGTTCCCCAGGCTCTGATCTAGGCCTATTTTGTTCATTGTCTACATCAGACAATTGTTCCAACGAACTTGTATGCGATAGTGCCATGTTTGTCAATGATCTTTAATTTCGGCGCGTCGTTCAAACTCCGGCTGACAAAGAGAACTTGCAGACAATCTTAAATCGACTCCAGAAATGGTCAAATGACTGGCTCTTGCCTTTAAATGAGAGCAAGCGCAACATCATACGAGTCGGTTAAAGCAATCCTTTGAATCGTACAATTTACAGTCTAAATGGCATTCCACTGAAAGAAGTGGATGCCCTAAAGGACCTGAGAGTCTGGATCACGCCCTCGCTTAAACCCTCCCGTATCGCTGAAATAATGAGTCAGCAACTTGCTCGCGGAGAAGAATGGCCTACACAAAGCCCTACATTGACCTTCGGGTGACTCCACCAAAGCAGCCTTCTTCAGATGCTGGTGCCTTGTATGGAAACGGCTGCGGGAGAGTGCGGGATGGCTGGATGCTCCAAAAATACTGAGGAAATCCAGGGGTATGCGGACCGCAAGGAAATGAAAAACTTCTTCAAAGCCATCAAGGCCATCAACGGCCACGTGTATCAAAGGGGACCGTACCATTCTCAGCTCTGACGGAACAACACTGCTGACAGAAAAATCAGTAAACTCTGAAGTGCTCGGCCGAGCACTTCAGAGAATGCTTTAATTGCTCATCAGCCATCTCCGATGCTGCCATTGACAAGCTCCCACTCAAGTGGACACGAACAATGACCTGAATCTGCCGCCTTCCTACCAGAAACCATCAGACCGTGCAGCGGATTTATAGTGGTAAAAACACCGGGGATCTGGTGCAATCCTTTCAAGTCTACAAGCACGGTGGGCCCCGGCTGATGGCAGAACTGGAGATGTGGCGCCAAGGAAAAGTTCCTCAGGATTTCAAAGACGCGACTATCGTTCATCTCTACAAACGGAAGGGGAACCGGCAACTCTATGATAATCACAGAGGCATCTCGTTGCTCAACATCGCCAGGAAGATCTCCGCCCGTATCCTTCTCAATCGTTTGAACGGTCACCTAGAACAGGGCCTGCTCCCGGAAAGCCAATGTGGCTTCCGCCGACACCGCTGGACAACCGATATGATCTTTTGCCGCCCGCCAGCTACAAGAGAAGTGTCAGGAGATGCGAACTCACCTATACACTACCTTCGTGGATCTAACGAAAGCCTTTGACACGGTGAATCGTGATGGAATGTGGAAAGTCATGCAGAAATTCGGCTGTCCTGAGCGGTTCACGCACATGGTGCGTCAGCTTCATGACGGGATGACGGCGCGCGTCACTGACAGCGGGATGGTATCTGAAGCATTCGCAGTGACCAGCAGAGTGAAGCAGGGCTGCGTATTGGCTCCCACCCTGTGAAGTATCATGTTCTCGGCTTTGCTGATGGACGCCTACCGTGATGAGCAACCTGGGATCCGCATCGCCTACAGAACTGAACGGGCACCTTCTCAACATTCGGCGTACGCAGGCTTCCAACGCGCAAGTCTACGACTACATTCCATCACTTGCTCTTCGCGACCAACTGTGCCCTTATCACCGTGACGGAGTAGGACATGCAAAGGAGCGTAAACCTCTTCGCCGCAGGCTGCGCAGATTTTGGATTTACAATCAGTACAGCCAAAACGGTTTTCATGCACCCAGCCACCACCCAGCGCGGAATACAATGATCCACGAATCCAATGTAAGCGGTGCTCAACTCAAAAACGTGGAAACCTTCAGCTTATCTAGGAAGCACGCTGTCACGCACCACGAGAATTGATGACTAGATGCTAACGGATCTCAAAGCCAGTCAGGCCTTCGGCCAGCTGCAAGCATCCGTGTCGAATCGCCACGGTATTCAACTAAATATCAAACTGAAGATGTACAAGGCCGTCGTCTTGACGACACTTCGTTATGGGGCGTAAACCTGGACCGTCTACTCGAACCAAGCCAAGAAGCTGAATCACTTCCATCTTAGTTGCCTCCACAGAATACTGGAGCTGAGATGGCAAGGCAGGATCCCAGACATGGAGGTCCTGGAGCTGACCGGAATCCTCAGCATCCACGCCATGCTGAGGCAAGTGCAACTGCGATGGAGCGGCGACCTCGTAAGAATTGACGACGAGCGCCTACCCAAACGACTTTCCTACGGAGATGTCGCTACGCGTGCTCGCCGACATGGAGGATAAAAACGATGCGTCAAGGACACTTTGAAGAAATCTTTGAAACAACTGCAAATCTACCCGGCGACCTGTGAGGACCTCACCCAGGTTAGACCAGCATGGAGTAGATATCCATGAAATCTAGTTCAGGAATTAATGAGGCTAACCGGATCGCTGCTGCCAAGGCCAAAAGAGCGGAACGAAAGTCACAAGCGCCGCGGACGAACACCGCCAAGGTCCAGGCCCTGCCAAAATGCCAGCACTTTCAACGCATCTTCCGCGCGAGAATCGGCCCGGTTGGACATCTTCGGACGCAATGCACCAACAATCCGACAATTCCAACTTCTACGTCAAATTCTGCCAACCCTCCTTTCAGACTCCCCAAACCTCACTCCTGGCATCAATTAAATTACTCCCACCATCATAGAGATCAACTCCCCTCTACTCATCGCCTGTTACCCCACCACCGTAACCACCACCGCCTACACTGCCACCACACACCAGCGATGAGGACTCTCTCTAAACTGTCCTCGATGCGACCGCACATTTCACCTCACGCCGCCAATCTGACGCTTACATCGAGACCTCAGCCATCGGCCCAGTGTATGTGCTGTGCGTGACGAGTGGCTGACCAGTGGAATGGGAGTCAGTCGTTGATAAGCTCCTCCATATCCCTGAGTAAGTGAATCCTGGTGTAGTGAGATTATGGGGACCAGGTCGTGCTGTGGCGCGTGAAGACGAGGTATTCGACCTGTCAGCCAATGCGCGCACTCCACATCAGACAACTGACTGGCTCGGATGGTGGTCTGATTGTGGGGGTGGGGGAGAGAGTGAGTTCGAGAGCTCAGCGTATTTTCCTCACTATAAACAATCTGACGCGCTTGATACTATCACGGTGCGCTAAAAGCCATGGCCATTTGAACTAATAATTAACAATTTTAAATGAATTTAAAATACTTTATCGAAAATTAAATATAAATATAAATTTGTTTTGAAATAGCATTTTTTGGGAAACCGGTATATTATGACAACGTGTAACGTCGTTATAAATGCGACCTATTTATTTAAATAGAATGTTCCCGTGAACCGGAATGAAACCATGTTGTGTATATTAAGGACCTATGAAAGCAAGCCGGGTGCATTTAGAAAGCTAATGTCTTGTAAGTGGTGACTACCCGCAGTTGGTTTAATAGCAAAATGCTTTGGTGGGTAGGCCCATGTTATTTCCATTAGCAGCGCCCTATGCAATATTAGGAAGCCTTAGGTGGCATTTGGCGATTCTGGGTTGTAGAACGGGGTGACTCGCGTAGGCGTTAGCAAATCCGCTCCGCCATTGCCGGTGATTGGCTGGTTTTATTTTAGAAATACGCGGCTTGGCAGATGCTCTGTACCGATCGATATAAGCAGGAGAGGATGTGAATGGCACAGAGAGAAGGAATGTTTGCGCTGAAATCTACCTGATGCTTAACAAAAGCAAAAATAAGCGTTGTTCTTGAGTGCTTTAAATGAACAGGAAGTAACAGCCAATGCCGCTGTCACGACATCAACTTAGTTATTAACACCCACTCAAAGAGACATTAAACGAATTTCCAACAAACTGAGGGTAAACACGGCATTTCAGTAGTAACACTCAGTTCAAACAAAACCTTATTGAGACGTGATAAAATATCACTATCAAAATTACCTTATCTATATTTCTGGTATTAGATTACAGTGCACTGCAGACGTTCCTTGATAAACCGGTGAATTCTTCAAGATTTTCGCCGTTTTCGATCGATAGGTCACGAGCTTAGAATACGTTCCATGTGTTTATCATATACTTCATAATAAGGTATTTTTTAAAAGCATTTAACAATCTAGTGAGTCTTTGGATATTCCCTTTTAATGCATATGGCCGTTTGTGTAATATTTGTAGGCGCAGCCAAATATACATTCTTATCGCCGAAAAATTCAAACGTCCCCAATTGGAGTACAATTAGGCGCCGGGAAGAAATGTGGCTAAATGAATTGGGATTAGTGTGCACTTTATTAAATAATAAAATCCTACTTAATAATGATTTTTTATTCGATTATAGGAAGACTAACATTGCTGAAAAGGACAAGGGAGACTTAAATGGTCATTCTTGTTCAGCCTTCCATCAGCCAGCTAAACCCAACCTCAGGTAGTGCATCAATCGAGGCTTGAACCCGTGACCTATTGATGAGATGTCAAGCGTCCCAATTCATTCCGACACGGAATCATTGTCTTGCAGGTTTAGCCTCGGCGTATTGACCACCGATTGGTTAGGGTGCACCGCCTGAAGTTGCCCATCTAATGAACAGCGCATGGTCATTCTAGTCTACCCCGTCTTTGGTAACAATGTTTATTTTCCTATATTATAACGGACTTGATGTATATTATTCTTACGAAAAAGACTTTCTGAGCCTCCAATTCATTCCTGACCATTGCCTGAGTTAGGTTTTCGAATGCCCTGAAAATGTCTTTATCCCACCTTAGCCAAAGACTTCGGACAACGATTACCAGTAAGTCGAATGCCTTGCGCAGTGAAGGACATATAGCACTCAAGTACGTGCTTTACCTTCACGGTGGTTAGGAACTTGTGCAATCCCATTCGTACAAATTTAAGGTGCTAGAGGTTACCACGGAAGACGCAGACTGACCAAGTGCTCCAACCGTTAACACAGGTCTGGTTTCACCCGCCGTATATAGGCCACTCCCAAGAAGCGCAATATTCAAGCCTGAACAAGTATTCAGAATGATGTTTTGGAATTTGATTTCCTGCTTTGGCAGTCACCTTGGCAGGTGTTTAATTGACCTGGCTGCCAGGTGCCTATTGTGTTCGCCCGATGTACTACCATCCGCAACCGCACGTAAATTCATAAACACAATTTGAAGTGGCGTGCAATGGCAAGGCATCCTTATCTCGTGGGATAGGTAACGACTTAGTAGGAGTGCAAAACTTTAGTTCGGCAGCATTGAATGTCCCTTCAATAAGACATCGCAGCCCTCCCCTGATAGTAGTTAAAATTTTGTCACCTTATAAAGACAACGATATAAAAAGGGCTTTTTCGGTATTGAATAGTCCGTCAATTTTGACCGTACATGGCTTTTATACTTGCCAATGAAATTTGGTGGATATTTCCGCGGAATTTAAGTTGGTTGAAGGCTAATCATTACTGCATTCAATGTTTCAACAGAGCAGATATTTCATGCACTTTGGAAAAGAGTGCAAACTAAGTTAGGTTTCCATTTTGTGGGGAAAATCTCAAGAAAACCATTCAAACGTGACTGCATTTTGACAATAAATTCAATGCCCAGGACTAAGCCCAGAAACTGAAAGGAATTCTTTAAGTTTATCTCTCATCTGACCAATGGTGGATCTCCCTATGGCCAGCATTGTCTTGTAGGGCGGTCCAACCCACAATCTACCCTATATATTTGCAATTGCTTGGGACGCCCCAACGCAGTCAACTTGGTCTGTTCGAGGTGTCAAGTGATGTCGGCCGTGGTTACGACTTCACTTCTAGTTTGCAGACCACCCGACTTCACTAAATGATATGCGCAAAGCACGTTGGAGGTGAATTTAATCAATGGCGTGATCCGTTTTACATCAGCCATCAAAATAAAGACGTACACATTTAATCCAGGACCCGTTAATGCTTCCCAATTTATTGCCTATTAAGAGGTTTCCCTGTGCAATGACTTGAAACCGTTGATTTACGTAATGCTTAACTGCGTTATGACATGAACGTGTTAAAGATACGGCCACTAGATCGATCGACAAACCCATGCCGTCAAAAATGCTCTTATCGAAATGAGCTTTGCTTATTCGTGAAATTCTGGGTTTTTAGTAAACGTAAATTAGTCCTTCAAGTTTGTCAACGTGTTCAGAATGTGCAGTAGATACCCGATCTCAAAAAATTGCAAAATGAAATTCGGAACTGTCTTTTGGATTCGAACAAAAATCTAGGTAAGGTTGTATGCTTAAGGTTCCTGCAGATTTATCTCAAGATATTTCACTCACATCAAGATATCGGCATTTGAACGAAAATATTTCTGACCATCCGTAATACGCATCCACCGCATTACCTGCTACTTAAGAAGTATGCATTTTTATCATTAATTTTCAGTGTTTATATAAATTCAAATCTATTTTATAGAAAATATGCAACAAATATATTTATTTTATTGATTCGGTACCAGTTGACGTATTTCTAAATAATACATCGGAATACAGTCAACTTTCATTTGTAAAAGTTCTAATAATGAGATATTTACGACCATTAAATGTTCATTTATAAAACATAGTATTGGTCACTTTATAGATGCTGCCTATTATATATAAACAACGGGATCACATGCATTAAAAACTGGAATGTAAATTATGAGATCTCGACCTTTAAGCGACGAGAAATTTTGATTTGGGTGTAGGGGCGGCGTTCTCTAGCTTGTTTCCAACTCTTCCCCTGTGGCTCCTCGAAGCTGCTTCTTCCCAGTGACCACCCCGGTAACCTCCACGACCGGCGGTCTAAACCAGGTAAGGGTCTCAAGCTTTGTGCTTGTCTCGACACCCGGCACGTCTGCTCCATTCCCCTGCTATGCCCACTCCCCCGTCCTCCCTGTCCTTCACTCTCCCCTTCTGCTTCTACTCTTCCCCTCCTCTTGCCCTTCTTTCCTTCTCTCTCACTCTCTCATCTCCTATACTCTTACTTATACCCCTCCCCTTTTCCCTCTCTCTCTCACCCTTCCCTCCTCCCCCACGGTCGAAAAAGTATTACGGCGAGGGCGACATGCAATCACGTAGGCGGCCCAGGTTAATCGGTCGTTCTCACACTAACCCAAATAGTGACCCATAGGGTGAGTTCGGTAGCCACCTGGGATGACTGAGCAGTCGTATTTAGGGACACTCACTGCATAACCCCTCGCTGTTTAGGGGGCTAGAAAAAGTTGCCCTAAACAAATGCTGGGCGTCACGATAGCTGCAGCAGACCGTGGCTAGCAGACTGCAATTACATGCGGCCGGAAAACTAAAAATAACATCAAAAACAACTCCCTCTCAATCCTCCATCCACCGTACCCCTCGGGGTAGCGCGCAGACTGCTCGAGTGAGCTTGCTCACTATAGCAGCCTGGAATGATCGACCCTTCAGACAATGCCAGGGGAAACCAACCGAGAACGGAGGACGGCGCATGTCGCCCGGGACCTGGCGCGCTACAAGGTGGACATTGCTGCTCTCAGCGAGACCCAATTCGCTGAGCAGGGTTGGCTGGAGGAGGTGGGTGCTAGCTACACCTTCTTCTGGAGCGGTCGGCCAAAGGCAGAGCGACGCGATGCTGGTGTCGCCTTCGCCATCTGAAACAAACTCGTGGGACGTCTGCCCGGTTTGCCGTAGGGCATCTATTATCGCCTGATGAGCCTCCACCTACCTCTTTGGGAGACAATTTTGTCACCATTATCAGCGCCTACGCTCCCCCAATGACGAGCTCTGATGCGGCGAATGCCAAATTATATGAGGACCTGCATGACTGCTGGCGACTGTGCCGAGCGACAAGTTAACTGTCCTTGTTGACGTGTCGGGACGGATCTCGCTGCCCTGATAGAGAGTGCTGGGTACCCGTGGTCTCTGTAGCCGTAAAGATAACGGCCTCCTTCTCCCGCGAACGTGTGCGGAACACCGTCTCCTGCTGACCAACACCTTGCTCCACCTCCCAATGCGGTAAAATCGATCTGGGTACACTCTTGGTCGAGACAATGGCACCTGTTGGACTATGTTCTCGTCCAAAGGCGAGATCGACAGGACATGCTGGTGACAAAGGCGATATCCGGTGCAGACGTGTGGACGGATCACCGCATCGTCATCTCCAAGTAGAGGCTTCGTCTGCAACCACGCCCAAGGTAAGCGACCACAAGGTGTTGAATACCGTTTTGTTGAATATGCCTGCTCACCATCTCCATTTCAGCAACGGCCTGGCCAACGACCAGCTAACCTTCCAGCCGACGCAGAAATCTCCGTAGAGAACCGCTGGTGGTCAGCTGAGGGACACCATCTCATCCACTACCCTGATGTCTCGGCCGCACACGTCAGCAACAAGACTGGTTTGATGACAACAAATATTGTGCTATCAATGGTCTGTCGTCGAGAAGAAACCAGTTGCACAAAGCCTACGTCGATCGCCCTACCGCTGCAAGACAGCTTTCTACCGAAGTCGCCGCCTTGTACAGCAACGGCTGCGGCAGATGCAGGATGCCTGGATGACGCACAAAGCCAAGAAAATCCAAGGTTCCCGGATCGAAACGAATTGAAGAACTTCTTCTGCTGCCACCAAGGTTGCCCACGGACTCCCCGTCAGTTAAGCTGCCCTCTTCCGCCGACGGCAAGACGCTACTCACTGAGAAGACGCAAATTTGAAGTGATGAGCAGAACATTTGCAACGCGTTTTCAATCAGCCCTCCACCATCTCCGACACCGCCATCGATCGCCTGCTGGAAGTGCAGGAAATCATCGCTGACCTTGATCTCCCGCCCCTCTCCCCAAGAAACCATCATCATAGCCATGCAGCAACTCGTGCTATAGCGCACCTGGCTCGACGCGATCCCTGCTGAGATTTTACAAGCATGGTGGACCACAACTGATGAACCGGACTCACAGTGCTCTTCCAGGAGATGTGGCACCAAGGACAAGTCCTCAGGATTTCAAACACGCCACCATTATCCATCGAAAAAGAAGAAAGGGAACCGCCAACTCTTGCGAGAACCACCGAGAAAGTTCACT